>JAVSBV010008295.1:0-26258 GCA_033117975.1 Parotocinclus spilosoma
GGTGTTCATCATCAGGTCGTTAACCAGACACTGGTTATAAGCTGCCTCACTGATTGCTCTGTAACAGCAATCACTGATGCAGCACTGCGAGGGAAAAGGTAGGAACCTTAACTGTCTGCTCTTCTAATCAGAATGACAGAGTGATATCATCTGTCTTGTCCTCTTGTCCACACCTTTTCTCCTGAGCTAACGAGATCATCTCTGAAATTGTTAGCAGGCCATTTTGTAGGTGTGAAATGAAGTTTTTTTTTGCGATAAGGCAGAGAATGGCTTCCATATACAAATCGCCACCATAAAAGCTGATCTTAGGAACTTGAGACATTCTCAAAACTTTTGGCCCCAACTGTACATTAAACACATTGCTACTTGTACAAACAGAAGAAACAAAAGACAAAATTGATTTTCTTTTGCATTTCATCTTAGTTAGGATTGTGGGAAAGTCTGTGTGCGTCACAGGGCACAAGGCAGGAACAACCTTAGACTGGTTGTCAATCCAACACAGAGAACACACACTTAAACTTACATACTAAGGGCACTTAAACACCAATTAGCCCAACTCATGTCCTTGAAATGTGGGAGGGAACCGGAGTATCCAGAGTAATCCCACACAGACACAGGGAGACAGACAAATGCAAACTCTACCCAGAAAGCGCCCGAGATCAAAATCGAACTGGGTAACATTGTATCATCTATAAGAGTGATTGGATTTTGGACGCTACCTTGACTGAATATTTAGTTCCGGTCAGTGGTTCCTGTGTATACTGTTTACTTTGCAGAGTGGCCATAAGTGGCTCAGGGACATCCTTTGAAGTGAGGTGCTCCTCAGCCACTCAAAGACTTGAGTGGCTTGTTCAAAGACTCCAATTTTAAAGACTGATCAATTTTGCTGATTCAGAAGATGGTGTGGAGGTTCCTACAATCATCTTATCTGAAGTCCATGCCTCAGTCTTGGAGATTTCGTTTCCCTACACCCATCTCTCCGATCTCCAGCTGCTTTGTTATTGGACATGTGGGCCTATTTCTTAACCCACCAGACATCAGTAAACCTATGATTAGAGGGGAATGTTTCTACTGCTTTGGACTTGATTGTTTTATTGTGCCATCTCCTACCCTTGGATCCTAGAGGGCAGGTTTTCCAGGCTTATTCAGCCTTGAAGCTTTTTTTGTTTTACTGCCTTTGTGTCTCTAAGACTGCATAGTGTGAGCCTGTTCAGATCTTGTGATATACTGGTGCAGTCATTAATTCTGGATGTGTGAAAAAAGTCGTGAAAGATGAACCAGCTTGTCTGGAAGCAAATCACACCTTGAGCGACAAATTTAATTCTAATTGTGGGAACCTTATTACAGCTCAGAAAGAGGATTCTTCTTTCCCTCATTGTTTCCAGTCTGTGTGGGTGAACCAGACATGGGGAAACATTTTGTGTTTTACTTGATTAATGATAGTGGATTAATGAGGAAGTGATTTCCACTTGCTTTGTCTTAAGCTTGGAAGGTGACATTCAGAGTTGTGGTGTTATCTCTACAACCATGCTGTGCTGCTCTTATTTCCGTCACGCCATTTAAATGCATTTTGTTCATCGTTGCAGCAATCCTTTGCCTAAGACCTACTTTCTTTCATTCACTATCTGCTATTGAATCTTGCTTCAGATTTGGCTAGGCATGTTAGCTTGTCACAGTAGGAGATTAAATAGCATTATGAAATGAAAATCGGTTCTTCCTCATTTCAGTCACAAGTGTAGGTTCTGACCTATTTGCCAGCACATTAGAGGTCTCACATCACGTCTTCTGCTTCCATGTGTTGGATCCTGCTCATGGAAGTGGTGCTTGTGCTTTGTGTTTGCGCTTCAGGTTCGTTTGAAACCTGTTTAAAAATCACTTTGCTCTTCGCTTACATACTCAAATTTGTGATACTCATGTTTGTGTGTCCTTCAGGGTTGTGTGTAGTGACAAGAAGTGACTGCACCCATATCCCCCACTTCCTTTACCGTTTTCCTATTCTGGTGCATGTGCCCTGTGACTGGCAAGGTTGCTTTCCGCCTCGTGTCTTGTGCCAGGTTGTCCCTGGTCTCTTGTGATCCTGAATTGTATTAGTGAGTGATTACACACATCTAAGTATGCTAACCACACTAAGGTTACCCCTGTTGTTGAAACTTAGACAACTTGTGGTGACGCAGTGGATTACTGATCTGAATATTGTGCGTTCAAATCACAGGCTTGCCATGCTGTTGGTTCCTTGAGTAAGGCACTTACCCATGGTTCAAAACCGGTGGTCGACACCCCCCCTTAGGGGCTGCTAAAACGTCACTGAGGCTTTGTCTGTTGTCTGTCTTGAAAAGATAAAAGGAGCCAAACAACAAAAAAGGGAAAAAAGAAATAAAAATATATAAAAAAAGGGAGCAATAAAAAACAAACTAAGCTATCATTTATGTTCCTTTTGTCAACAAATATCTGTATTAATTCACTTTATTCTTTCAATCAGTGTGTGTGGGGTACAAGTTGCAACTTTTATTAGACTTTTTTTAGGGGGGCTCCAAGAAAAGTTTCCAAACCACTGTATTATCTGCTAAATTATACTTTGGATAATGGGGTCTGCTAAATGCCCTAAATACTCTATAAAGGTATGGATCTTTAAACAACTATGATGACTGTTAAATTGCCCATTATGCAATCCGGATGTTGCCCAACACCATTTTATTCAACATCATTTTTAATTAATTTTCACACCTCTGCAGCAACACATCTGCTTTCCAAGTGGATGCCAGATCATGTGACCGTGTTTTTGTCTTCATAAAGATTGCCTTTGTTTACTTTTACTATTATTAGTGGTTATTTTTAATAACTTTTAAAAATATTATGGTCTGTCCTGCACTGCAAATGAATGCTAAAATAACAGGTTCAGTATATTAATAAAACAAATCAGGCCACCCAGAGGAGAGCATGTTTAGCATCTCTTCTGGTTCATTCTATTATTAGATCCTCCATTTTGTTTCATTATTAGGTTTTTATTGATATATGTTTCTATTTATATTAATTTATTATGCAGCTATAGCTAGTATTTGTTAACTGAGTCAGGTCATTTACAGATACAATGGAACCTTGGCACGTGAACTGTTTTATTCCTTGCTTATTTCGGCCAATATTTTCAACAGAATTGGTCGGTGCTAAAACTATCGACAGAACATACCAGCTAAAATCTGTTTCAGATGCTTTGCATGCCAGTGCTGATATGACTGAAACAAAGGTAAAAGGTGTGCATCCTTTTCAAACGGTAAAGCCTAGTTCTGGTGCTGTTTTGATAAGCTCCATTTTGACATACATGTACAGAAAATATACACATGCAAAAAATAATACTATGCAAAAAATAATACTTCAAAAGGCTCCTCTTTCTAATAATACTCTTCCTCTCACCCCTTCTCATCGCATCTGTTATCATATTACTTGTTCATTGTTCTAGATAAAATCACTTGCATTTGTATTAAAACAATGACATTTCAAATTACAAATCCATCCTTATTCTTTGATGTATTTTAAGTAAACGGATGTCAGTCTTCTAAGTCTTCTGTGAAGCAACTGGGGAAGTCAGATGGGATGATCCAGAGAACCAGCCTCCAGAGCCAGGTACAGTACTGCTCTTACAGGACATAGCTGGAAGAAGACGGAGGAAAATTGATCTGTATGTTTCTATTCGGCATCACGGTGGCTCGTGTGTAGCACCGCTGCCTCACAGGAAGAAGGTCCTGGGTTCAATCCCAGGGTGGAGTGGCCTGAGTTCTGTCTGGAGTCTGAATGTCCCTCCTGTGTCTGCATGGGTTTACTCTGGGTACCCTTAGTGTGTGACTGTGTGCGCCTATGATCGATTGGCACCCTGTCCAGGGTTGTTCCTGCCCTTGCGCCGAGAGTTGCTGGGTGGGTACCGGCTGGCCCGCTACCCCATGCGGATTAAGCGGAAGATAATGGATGGATAGATGGATGTTTCTATTCTGTATTACTTAGAGCAGAGGTCTTCACCCTGTCCTGGCAGACTGCCTTTTCAAATCTGCAGCTTCATGGATTAAGTACTTTAAATATTTTTTAAGTAGAATGGAGAAAAATAGTTTGGATCTATATCCTGTCTTTGGATCCTGTCCTATTCGATCATCCTGTCTGGACAGCGATGCATCACTGGTTAAAGTTATTTCTGTCTAGAAATACTGTTGAAGTATTGGCCAGAGGATCAAAGGTCCAAGTCCCAGCATTGCTGTTCTCCCACTGTGCGCTTGAGCAAGAATTTAAATCCATAATTACTTGCTTTGTATCTAAATCTAAAACCAAGTCCTATTTTTCTGAATATTATTTATATTATTATTAATACTATTTAAATCTCAGGCTTGCTATACTGTTGGTCCCTTGAGTAAGGTACTTTTACTTTACACCTCACTTGTGGGCTACCAAAACATCACTGAGGTGTACAAGGCTTTGTCTGCTCGAAGGAGCTCTACAAAATACATTTTAAACATGTTAAGTAAAATTGAAATAACCCTCACTGGGAAAAAATCTGTATATAAAAACTTAGAGAAAGTGTTTTTTTTCTTTTTATCTAAGTGTTTGCCTGTCTTAAAAAGATAAAAAAGAGCGACAAATGGAAGGAGTAAAACACAAACAAAGCTATCATTTATGTTCATTTTTGCCAACAAATATTTGTAAAAAAAAAACAAAAAAAAAAAACACTATTCTTTCAAGTCAGTGTGTGTCAGGCAGCTTTTATTAGACTTTTTAAGGGAGGGACCCAAGGAAAGTTTCAGAACCACTGCATTCACTGCTTAATTATACTTTGGGTAATGGGGTCTGCTAAATGCAGTCCAGTTCTGGTGCTGTTTTGATAAAGCTCCATTTTGACAGAATATAAACATACAAAGAAATTATTTAAAAGGTTTAAAGTCCCAGTACTGTTGTGCTTTGGCTGTGCACTTTAGCAAGGATCTAAATCCACAATTACTTGATTTGTATGTTCTAAATTGTAAATCGAAGTCCTATTTTTGTGAGCTCATGAGATTCCAAAAAAAATAAATAAAAGGACCCTGGATTGTCACTCTGGACAGTTGGACAAGATGCCTTCCTTTCTATATTTGTTAGACCTTCACCTCCCAGGTTGGTAGCTGTTTTGGAAAAGCAGATAATTAGCTAGATTAAACTGTAAGGAAGAATTTAAACTGCTCACTTGGCAGCAGATAACCTTGCACTTCCACAGGCAGTAGAGTTGGGATCAAAGAGGATCTTTCAGACATCACTGAGTACACAAACTGTAAACTGCTTCATCAGCTGCTGTTACATATGCAGAATTTGGGTGCATAGACATGCAGTTAAAATGTTCCAAAAACCTTCGAAAACCTTTGCTTAACATTGAGATCCAAACATTTTACTTAAACAAAAGACCATTTCATGTCGTTTTAAACAAGCCCCAAACAAAGTATACCGAGTATACTGACTAAATGACTGGAAACCAGTTACACTAATAGCAGTGCCTGGAAAAGTTAGTCCTTGAAAACATAACATCCACTGCCTCTCTAGGGTTTGCCAATTGGCCAAACAAGTCTGGGAATTACACGATGGTTTCTCTTTACTCAAAGGTAGAGCACCTGGATAAAAGGAATACAAATGTAGTGATGCTCTTCCTGGACTATAGTCCAGCCTTCAATAATGCAAAGCCATCACTAGTCAAGAAACTTACAGATTTTTGCAATTTCTATACCCAACTGCAGCTGGAACTTGGTCTTATTTTTAATGTCTGCACTTCTTTATTTTAATAAAGTTTGTGTTCCCAGATGCTGTGTTACAAGCGCAAATGAATACAATTAATTCCCACTATGTATTTATTAATGAATCCTGATTCCTGTGTTAGAATATTTAAGCATATTCGCCAATTATAAACAATTCTCCTGATCTTTGTACACAATGACAAATCCTGTAGCAACTTCATGTTGACTATCAACAGAACAAAAACACTAATCCTGGACTTCAGAAGGTTTCCATTGGGCATGTTGCAAACTGCTACTGCCCAACCCCCAACACCTTGGAAATCACCACTACAACATTAGGAGTCACTGACCCCTGGAAGCATCAACAGGAATCAGTGCTTTTCCCCACTGAAGTATGACCGGTGACAGATGACAAGCCGTTAACACAGACCATCCCCCACACACTCATCTACAGTCTTAGCCCCAACCATAACCCACTCATACATCATCACTCACCGTTTACAGAAAATTTCCCACACTATACATTTTTCTTCACCACAGCTTTGAATAATCCCTGATAACAGCATATACAAATAAAATGATATAATAATAATTATTATTATTACGATTAGTCTTATTATTATTATCATCCATACTGCAATATATCAGTGCCTATGCAATGTTCATTCATTCACTCACTTTATCTGCATAATCCTGGACAGGGTTGACAGAGAGCTGGGCATATGGTGCAAGGCAGGAAGTCAGAGCCAGTTTTAGTTTTTTTTAATGAGATAATATTTAAATGACAGTCAACTACACTGCAGGGAAGATAAGAGCTTATACCTATATGTTTTGGCTAGCCATGGATAACTGTAAAACCTACCAAAATAAGACCATGTTGGCATAAACAAAATGAATGCAATTAATGGAAAAAAAAAAAACTTTATTTGAACAAATTTCTGATCCATTCATTTCTGATCCATTGCAGAGTATACATGAATTTAGTGTAAAACAGGCTTATTATATGCACAGTTGTGTACCTGTGACTGGTTGGCAAGCAGAGGGGTGCAGCTTCCGCCAGAGGGGTAAATTGTGTGCCCCAGTAGCAATACTAAACGTTAGTGATTGTCCAAATCTTTAATAATCATGTATGGTTATGAAGCTGCCTACCAGAGTTTTGCCTAATCTGATTTTAAGATGGTCTGTGCCAGGCACATTAAAATGCCGCATCACTTACAATCGATCATCTTCTGTTTGCCAGTCTGGAAAAACATGTCTAGGCTGGGTGCTCTAGAAGCACCCGAGCAGCTGAGCCAGTAAGAAGAGGACAAAATCAGACCATGTAAAGCCTTGTAGGTCACATGGTCACATGGAAGTGGGAAAAGGGTGTGGACAGGTTATGCAGACTGGCACAGTGAGGAAGAAAGCAGGCCATATGGGTGTCCCATTCCTGGACACTGGTACACAGCTTAAACACCAGGTGGGGGCAGAGCTAAATGGGGGAATCATAATAGAGAAACTGGTTAGTCTGGAGCACAAGAATAAGGTGGATGAACAGTAGTGTGGAGGAGGCAAGGTTAAAGACTGGCAAACAGTAAAGGCCGTTGCTGTGCTGACACCACCATGTTCCTTGGAAAGGTGAGAAAGGAGGGTGGTTGTTTAGTGTTTATGCTGTTAATGCATGCGAGTATCTTTGCTTCTCAGGTGTTTGTCATGCGTTTGAATTTATGTGAGCATTATTGATGCTCAGTAAAACAAACAACAATAATAATAATAATAATAATAATAAAAATAATGAATCATTATCATAAAATTAGTAAGTAAAGTATCAGTAAATAGATACGGAGATGCTGATGTCTGCTAGTACGACTGTGTTTAAATATAGCACCTGCACTCTCAATTTCACGCCTTCACACAACAAGCTTCTGCGCTCTGAATCCAGAGACCACGTGACCTTACAATTTCAGTCCTGTCTTTTTCACACGTATTTATGCGAGGTGGCTGTAATAACTGCGCTTACTTCTGTGATGTATTTAGCTTACTTAGACCATTTGATTATTCTAGTACTAACCATATGTACATTTCTCACCCTCCTCCTTCTCTTTGCCCTTCTCCCCAACTCAAACGCACACCACGGGAGGGAGGCGCAGTGCAGTTTGAGTAAATAAAAGCTGTTGTTTTTTTTCCTTGTTGCCCTCCCACTTATGCTTTCTAATCCTATTGCATTGTAACTGGCTGGTGCTCATCTTCTATTGGTTCCTTCTTTCTTTATGGACCTCACAGTTTTGTTGGAATTTCTTTTGGAATCGTTCTCCTGGCCGTCTAGCTCGTCCACTTTTGGATTCTCTACCCTTTTTAAGACTGTTGTATATTGATTTCACAACCGTGCGTTATTTGATTTTGATTAAATGTTATGTAGATATAGAGTCATACAGAATTCCAGTAATTTTTTCTTATACATACTTTTTCTCAGTGCAGGAGAACGGTGTATTTACTGTGCATGTGCATACGGCGCCGATAAAGATTGAATGTCACACATTCACTTTTGCGCTTGCAAACACATTAACCTTTTACTTTACTTTTTTCCCCCCTCTATCTCTCTTGCTCCCCACATTGCAGTTGCACTCCCATAAAAAAATCTCCCTCCTTTCTCCTCCTGGCTGTTCATGAGCACTGACACGCCCCCCTAGAGACCCCCTCCCAATACCCAACACACATGCTAACCCTCACACACAGACACAGCCCACTCTGCTCTGCTCACCACGGCAACGGAGGAAAGCAAGCAGCCTGCACGCAGGAGTCAAGCAGTGAAAGAAAGAGAGAAAGAGTGACGAGCACTGACGGGACTACCTGAGAGATGGAGACGGAGGAAAGCTTTGACATAGAAGGCAGTTTTGATGATGCCTCCTGTCTCTCTCCACAGAGTCCTGGGTCCATGTCCCCAGCCAGGAGACAGAACAGGGAGAGGGAAATCAAGGAGACCAAAACAACAGTGAGTATTGATAAACACGCACACGGAAAGACACTAGTAAACCCAGCAACACAGGTTGACCACCTCTGAGCTGGACATAAATACTAAAATATAGTGATTATATTGCCAATTTGAGGCTCCCAGTAAATTAGAACTTGACCAACAATTATTACATTGATCAGGATTGTTGCACTTGTTGGGTTTTGCATCTTCTGATTTGAAACCTTTGGTCAGTATTTAGTGCCACTCTTCATTGCCTGTGTGTGTCAATGTATGTTAAGGGTGTCAGGTTTATATATGATTGTGAGGACCAAATATCCCCACATGGATAGAAATATGCTGGTTTTTTTTACCTTGTGGGCACATTTTGCTGGTTTAAAAAAAAAAGCTTAACGTTTGCTTTAGCTTTCAATGTTTAACGTTAGGGGTAGGATTAGGTGTAGAATTAATTAGCTACATTAACATTATGGCAGTGTATATGGCATTACACCCCTCTTAATAGCAAAACCAGCGCGCGAGTGTGTGTGTGTGTTTGCATAGGTATACACGTTTATTAGATGAATGCACATATTGCTACTTATTTCATCCAGGTCTTCGATCATGACTGCTGCCGTTTTGGCTTGTTTTCTTTTATTCTCATTCCAGAATCTGCCTTGATTTGACAGTTTTGAAAGCCTTTTTGATATCTGACATCATTGGCACCGACAGTTTTATTCATCCTAAAAACAATTTGTTGCACCCACAATATGTAAGAAGTGTGCGTGGCTGCTACATTGTGTTAATCTCCAAAAATCTGTTAGCTCTTTATTGTGAAAACACACGAGTCAGACGGCGGGCACGTTGTGGTCAGACTTGTTGGGAAAGCAGCTCTAAGACAGATCTAGTGTGTGATATTAGGATGTGCTTTAATAATCGTGCTCTGGAGTAACGTGCCTGCAGCCACGCAGCCAGCTTGGTGTGAGTGACACAGCTTTGTGCATCCATATTTACAGCTCAAGAACTTCTCTGTTGTCCTGGTTGCCATTTAATTCTATTTACAAGCCATTTCCTATTGAATCGCATGCATTTGTGCACAAGAAAGTGTTTAGGCCACAACCAGATCCTATGAGATGGGACTAAATAAAAGACTAAAATAGCCAGAAAAAGAGGGTGGGCTTAGGGATGCCGTATGTGCTGGAGAGCATGACCACACTTCTGGAGGAATGCTTTGGAAGAGGGAAATCCTTTTGCCCTGATTGGACAGCAGAACCATCAGTCAGTAATGTGTAGCCCTGCCACCGTGAGAGGTAGCTGCAGTAGAGAGATCGGGGAAGACTTGGATAATCCAGTTTCCATGGTGACAAAGGCACCAGAAGTGATTCATTGGTGTTGAAATGAAACGCACGCAGGACCAGAAAGTTGAAGCGGTAGAACTGTCATTCGGATTGTTTACTAAAAATAAACATTGTGTACTTATTTTGATGGGATGATTATTGATTTTGGGGGTTGCATTCAACAGTATCAGTACCACTCTATATTTACGTCAAAAAGGTACGATCCCACATTATGCAAATGAACCTGACTTTAATAGTACTCTGTGCATGGGTCACGTCCAATCTGCTCTGATGTCCAAGCTATTCACCGCGAGTCCTGGCAAGCCATTTTTAAAGACGGCCACAATCAAAGAGCTGCAGATCAATAAGGGGAAAGGACTTGGTGGTTGTGTAGAGCAATACTTCTTCATTATTCCTCTTCACACGTGACATACACATGTTGTATAAGTGTGGCTATATACCTAAGGGCATTTGAAATGATCCGGGGTGGCATAAGGTTTAATTCCTTGTTTGCACTTGTTGCTCAACTGAACACATCCTGAACAGCTGATACATTTAAGCTGGTACAGCATGTAGCTTGTAGGTTGAGTATTATAGAAGGGATTGTATGTATTTGGTAATGGTAATGGATTTATGGTAGCTGAGTAAGCAGATGCTTGTTAGAGTAAAACACTACACTGTTTTGCGAGAGAAAAAAATGCGAGTGCCTTCACAGTGAAAGCAATTTGTTGCTTAGCAACAGAGGCCCAGCACTCCACATTCTATCCAGTGCCTGAAATCTGTGTGTGTGTGTGTGTGTGTGTGTGTGTGTGTGTGTGTGTGTGTGTATGATTTCAGCCATACTTTATTCCACTGCAGGTTCTCGACTGCAGTATGTGAATGCACCCCTCTGAGCTGACTGGCTGAATACAGTGGCAGTTGTATTTATAGGGT
This sequence comes from Parotocinclus spilosoma, assembly GCA_033117975.1. Lineage (NCBI taxonomy): Eukaryota > Metazoa > Chordata > Actinopteri > Siluriformes > Loricariidae > Parotocinclus > Parotocinclus spilosoma. The sequence goes on from JAVSBV010008295.1 coordinate 10,932, forward strand.
TCCTAGATGTGTCATGATGCAGTAGTATATTGCAGTTTGACATTGTGTTCTTAGTATTACCTGATCAGCAAAAACGAGGTGCTATAAAGCGGGTCATATGTAGGTAGCTCAATTCAAAACAAAGCAAGAGGGTAAGATTCGCGCTGCATGTTAATAGTTTGTCAAAAGGTTGTAAAGATATGTCAATGTTCTTAATGGCTTTGAAAGAGAGATTTTTATATTCAGTAAAAAAGAACCCTATTCTTTCAGTCTTATACCAAGTAGTTCTGCTTTAACGTTTGACAAATCCTTGGCCAGATTGTTTCATTTTGTTCTGTTATATTATTAGATTAGGATGATCAGGCACACAGTGTTCAGCACCTAATGACATCAGTGCCATTTTTTTACATCTGGTTCAAGCACTGTGTCTTCACCTGCCTCATCTAGGAACGGTTTCTCTGGTGGCTTTTGTACTGACAAACTGGAATCATGTGGCACTTGTAGCATGGTTGAAGGAAGTTTGGGGTAGTCATTAGATTTTGTTGTTTTAATGCAGAAGCAAGATATATTAGTCAGAAATAATTAAGTCTGTGACATGGTCATTCTTTTCACTCCATATTATTGCAATCAGAGATGTCAATGTCATTTCAAGTAACTAAGCCAAGCTCTCAGATTAACTGTACATGATGCACAACTGTCCAGGGTTTGTCTTGGCCACCAGTTATACCTTCAACATAGTCATGGTCTTTCCTTAAGCTGTACTCACCAGAGATGTAACACAATGTATTGCAACTGTGGCAACATTGACAAGACCATTCTGCTGTGTCTTTACTGAAGTCAGTAAAACCTATTGTTAAGTATACTCATTATACAATTGCCCAGATCGACTTATCTTGCCCAAGACGATAATTGCAAAGCAGATACACTGAGTGCATGCTCAGACATGGGTCTGATCAAAATAGCTTGCCTTGTGAACAATAATCATATCTCATTAATGCACGAGAATTGTTTACCCATATAAACCCAATGATACAACTGAATTCATTGAATTGAATCAAACGTAGAGTGAAGGTAGAATAAACTTAAAGTAAGGGCTGGGGGTTTAGGGGGAATTTTGTATTTGTTCTGGTCCGGAGGTTCTTAACTGTTCAAAGCTAATTTGTGACAATGTTCAACAACATAAAGCTGCTTTGGGACAATGTCTATTGTAAAAAGCGTTATACAAATACAATTGAATTAATCTTAGCCTAAATGGTCAGAAGAGTCACTGTGGTTCAAATAACAGAAATATTTAATGCTGGTTATGGAAGGAATGTCTAGCAACACACAATGCAGTGTCTCCTTATTAGTAAACCAGTCAGAGGGCTCGCCTTTCTAATTCCTGTACCATCAATGGACACCAGAACTGTCAGAACTCAACCTTGGAGCAGTGAAAAGTGGTGGTCCAGTTCAATGAAACATGTCTCACTGTCCATCACATAGGCGGTATGTGTGACATTTACTTGTGAACATGATGGCACCAGGATGCATTGTGGGAACAAGACAATGTTCTGTTGACAAACCTTGGGTGTGCGCATTCATTTGACAGGTGTTGCTTACCTAAACATTATTTCAGACCGGTTGGTTTAATGTTATGGTGGATCAGAGTATGCGAAGGACAAGAACAAGACAAAAACAAGGCAAGAAGAAGCGCATGGGCATAGCAAAACATATTATTCAATTTATGAATACAGTCAAATAAAGCAAACCATACAGTCTATTGCTGGGCTGGATAAAAAAAAAAAACTAAACAAAAAAACCCACCAAGTTCAGTCCATCCCATCTTCGAAGCTACAGTATCTCATTAACATTACAAGCAATGTATTTTCTAGCAAAGTATCAAGGGGTGTAGTAGCTTGACCAGTATCTAACTGTGACCTGCCTAGATGTTACTAGGAGGCACTGCATGCCTCTTCCATTGAATGGAGGAGAATTCCATTCTGGAGGGGTTCAGCCAAACCAAAAACAACTCCTCAGTGGGGTTTGGGAACGGTCAGAAAGGTGCAAGTAAGTTGGAAGTTGTAACGTTAAATTATGTGATTGTGACATTTATGAAATACGGCATTCTTGTTGAAAACTTGAGTTGTACCTTGTACCTTCTTGTCACTGGGAATCAGAATTTAGGGTGTCAATCAAGCGATACACTGCGATGGAGTGGAACCATCCATGAACCATCCGAGCGATCCATGAATCTACCGCGAAACGGGGACAACGGCACACTGCCCAATAATTTTTACCCGGAGCCCAGCCACTCTTGGGCCCTTGATCACAGCCCTTAAACTAAAATTGCTTCCATTGTAAGATTGTATCATCTATGATTACTCTGTGAAAGGGTTACTGCTAAATAACTTAAATGTATAATAAACTTGTTAATATTGTATAGTAATGGTGCTACCTTTACAATGAAATGACTAGATCTACAGAATGTGCATACTGTTGAAATTAGCTGCTCAAATATGGCAGTGGCAATTTGCTACCCTACAGACTTGTTGATTTTTAAAGTGGGACAGTGCCCTTCTGGCTTAGTTGGGGGTCCCACAAACATCTATGTAGCCCATCTAACCCCACTGGGGTTGCAACAGCGTACAGGTTGCAAGTACACAGTCACATTCCAGAGTAGGCCCCAGATCCGAAAGCTCTAAAAGCAGGTTAAAGATGAGAAAATAGATAAATACAATGTATTTAAGAATTAGATAAGCCACAGATCAGAAGAGTACTTTGAAATCCATTCATGAAGAACATTTGTAATTTGATCAATCCAGTTTAATATTCAGGATTGATGACACACTTTAAAAAGGATCATTGCTATGTGCCATTTAGATACATTAACTCCATTAGTTTGCTTATTGAGATTTGGAAAGACAAGCTTGTGTACAAATACACGTACAGCAACTATGTACACATATTAGGAAGATCTCTTTTCCGTTAAAAAATGAAATTCAACTCATTTTTGCTTCCTCCTGCTGTGAGTGACAGAAAGAAACATACTGTTTGGGAGTTGCAGGAAGCGCAGATGGTGAACATTACATAACTGACTAAATAGAGATGCTGTGGACCCCAGAGTATATAGTGCTTTATTCTTGCAGACAGTTTATCACTATTTACTGAAGGCAAAGTCTTTTTAAATGTGCTCATTGCAGATGGTGTGAAACAGGATATTTAATGGTTTCTTTTATGATGAAATTCATTTGATGTGTTTCACGCCTGCAACACATTCCAAAAAACTTATAACGGGGCAATTAATGACTCTTAATGGGGTTAAAAACTAAATAATGATAATCATGATTAAATACATAAGCAGTATCCACAAAATACAGAAACTTGAGGATCTACATATGGTCAACAAATGAATTTTTTGGAGTCATGTGTGAAAAATATTCTACATTACTTACTTAACTTTACTTAATTAGCACTTGGCATATCAGCATTGCATGTTGCATGGGCTGCAATTACATACAAGATGCATTATTATCCTGAATAATGACTTCATATTCTTTTCTATTACTGGAATGAGAAAACTGATTCTGCAGCATTGCAGTGACCATGATGTCTGATCCAGTCGTATCAGCAAAACAATAACACCACCATGTAACAAACATTTAGCAATATCTTAACCCCATCAAGTAATGTGTAGGGGAGCTAGGCTCTCTTTTAGGCTATGTGCAGAACATGGCCACCATCTTGAAAGCCACCATTTTTCCCAAAGAAAGGTGGTCATATAGCATATCGAAGAAGCCCAGAACCATCTCAGACATTAATTGCCACAATCAGATTTGCAATCTCTCTTGTGGTTCAAAAGTTGTCAACACAGAAATTAAAAAACTTCTGTTGTAAAAAGTAACTGAAAATGTGTTTGATTCCGGGGAATACAGCTGCATATAATAGCCTATGACTTCAACAACTGACACCCAAAAAGACCAATTTCACACAGCACTGCTGCATCCCTCTTAGCCACATTCCTAGAAATCAGGACTGTGGACAACAAGCCATGGAGTGGTCATCCAAAGACAACTACCGACAAAAGAAAAAGCCATGTCTTAGTTGACCATTCCATACCTTTTCTGCTCATTCTGGTTCCTGACCTTTACATATTTGCTTTCGGTCCCAACCCACAGCAGATCTTCTTAGGGGACACCCACAAACCCTTTACTCGGTTAAGGTCCTCTCTGAACAGCAGTAAGTCTGTATGCCAGTATATACAGTATGCCAGATTTTTTCACTTTCTTTGGTTGTTTGAATACATTATGCATGTAATAAATACTAAACAGAAATAAATTGTGTTGAGACACTTAACTGTTAGGTGCTTATGAAGTACTGAAAAGATCATGTAGCCATTCCTTTATGTTCCTTATTAATTACATTTGATCACGTTTTCTTTGTTTTTTTGTTGTAGATCAACTTTGTCACATTTCCACTACCACAGTCCACACCTGAACAGGAACTCCTCAAACCCAATGAGTGGAGCTACTGTGACTATTTCTGGGTAAGGTAATGAAAAGGGAGGGGTAGTACAGCAGCAAAGTCATGTGTAATACAAAAGCAATATGTTTCTGTGCATCTTGATGCTACTTACCAGTGCAAATACTATATATGTATATTTTTATGTAATTCACATCAAAATGCTGCTACAGTTCTCAAGTTTACTGAAGACCTGTACATCCATGGTCATAATACATTCTCATTTTTGACTGGTAACAAATACTTTAATATATTAAAGCATTTGAATTTACTTAACCATAGCACTAAATGTTCCTTGCTACTATATACTAAACCCATATATTTGTACACAACAGTGCACTCAAACTCAGTTGCAGATAATGGAACTCAACTTACCAAATGACCTTCTTTGTTTGCTTCAAGATCCAGCTCTATGCCGTTGTTATCCTTGGCCATCATTGAGCCTTGGTTACTCAACATTCTGCTGTGTCAGGATAGTAAGCTAATGTGCCATATATAAAAACCCAGAATTTTTACTCTGGCAATTGACCAAAGTACAGTATAATCCAGAAATTCACTGCTCACAAATATTAGAGGATATTTTATTAGAGAATACTTCATTTTGAAATATCCCCTCATTTTTGTAAACAGTGCATTTCTGGATTATACTGTACTTTGGTCACTTGCTACTGTAAAATGGTAAGATAATGACTATACGTACTACATATATCAAATTATAAGGTAATTGATTAGATAAAACGGGGCAAATGGAAGGCGGTCTCAGCCTGACAAATGCACACAGGCAGCCAAGCATGAGTCAAAATGTTTGTTTGTGCATTTCTCAGAATTATGTTGCTGAAAGCACAGCCTTACAATTGGACACACAAATGTGCATTGTACGCCTCCACAGATACACATGTGCTGTTACTCATTCGATGAAACATTCCTTTCCCTGAATCACACTTGTCCACACACATGATGGCACACCCCCACACAATGCCCTCTGAATCATACATGCCCATCAAACTCAGACAATATGACATAGCTTCCAATATGGCTCAGGTGTGTGTGTGTGCTGACGTTTTGACTGCTCTCTGTATGCTCTGTAGGCCGATAAGAAGGACCCACAGGGGACCACCACAATATCAGGCTTTGAGGTTCTGCTGCAGAAGCAGCTGAAGGGCAAACAGATGCAGAAGGAGATGGCTGAATTTATTAGGGAAAGGTATGATAGCCTCTCATGATGCATCAACACTACTGAATATTCTTTCTTCTCAACAGGTTTTTTTCCTAACTTCATGTTGCTGAGAATTATAGGGATTGTGAGCTGATGTAGCCAATAACTTTCTCATCAGTAAAGCAAAAGCCATTCCCATCATGAGCAGCTGTTGCCAGCCACATGGAATCGCTTTCTTACTTAAGTGTAATCACAAATTTAAATACAAGTGATTTAACAAGTTAAATGTGATTTATGAGCTGTTTTATAGCTCTCAAGCCTGAACCACTATACATTGTATTTACAATGTGAAAGCTAATTACTAAATGGCACTAGATAAACTTCTTATGCCAAGTGTTTTTGCACTTGTAGCCAGTGCCAACCTATTACGAAATGTGGCTAAAGTCTGGTAAAACCTAGTTAAACCCTTGCTACCAGATGCTGTTAGTGTTAATGCAGAACAGTTGCACTTTCATAGCCCCCCTTTATTCTGGTCGTCAAACAAAGCCAAGTCATGTCAATGCAAACTGACTTACTGCTATGGTCTTGTTTTATCAGTAATGCATATGATACTGATTTGGATTTACTGTTGTCATGTGTTATTAGAGCATTTGCATACCCACTTTGTGAACATTGTGTATTTAAATGTATTCATTAATGGGAATTATTATTATGATAAAACTATGATAGGCCTGGCTTTTAATCATAAAGCACTATAAAATGTTCTGGTACAGGGCTTTTTACAGTATAAGCTAGAATTCATATCACTTGCCCAGCTATTATCTGTAATTAAGACAACAGTTCCATAATTGTGTTTCTTGAAACCTTATACTAAAGTGTGCAAAATGCAGTTTGGTACAGGTTGATTCATTTTACATTCACAGTGCTATATACAAAACCTGAAAGTCACTTAACCCTTACAGTCCTGAAGATATTTTAAAGTAAGCAAAAATGGTTTCTGTGCAAGTTTACAGGATCAAAATATTTAAGAATTCAGTTTTCAGCAAGGTACCAAGGTGGTTCGGTGGGTCGCCCTACTGTCTCACAGCAAGAAGGTCTCGGGTTCAATCCCAGGGTTGAGCAGCATGGGTCATTTCTGTGTGGAGTCTGCATGCCCTCCCCGTGTCTGCGTGGGTTTACTCCCACATTCCAAAGACGCGTGTTAGGTTAATTTGTGTCTCTGAAGTAGTTGCCGGGTGGGCACTGGCTGGCCCGCAACCCCATGTGGATTAATCAAAAGAAAACATGAATGAGTTTTTAGCAGTCAAAACTAAGATTACATATAAATGTTTTTCATATATTTGTTAAAATGCTAAAATGTTGTAAATGTTTAAAATAAATAGTTTTTGTGACAATAGATTTTGTAGGCCAACTCTTTTTGGAATGAACATTACTGAAAGGATTAGCGAATACAGAATGATAACTGAATCTGTGCTTTGTATACAACATTATATGACAGTTTTGGAATCTGCCACTGGAGCTGTTGGTTCTATTGGACATTGAATATGAGTCTTTGTAGCTGGCTTAGAGAAGCTACAAAGAAGAAAAGAAACAGACTAAAAAAAAAAGAACCATTCAAGTTCTGCTGTCCACCCTCCAAAAGACTTAATGAACCAGTAAATTAATTGCAGACTCCTTACAACTTTTGAACAATGTCTTTCTCCCCTTTTCTGGTAGGGGTTAAGTATTACCAATACGACCAGACAGAGTATTGAATCTCATCTTACTTGGCTGAAAAAAGGAATCTTTCAAAACTGAATATTGCTTACAGAAATATTTTAAGTATACTAAACTTCTGTCTCATCAGGCTTATAATCAGAACACAAGTGGCAGGTATTTCACTGTCATGGCCCCAAAACTAGTGAATACATTATACATTAATCTTAGCTAAACCTATTTATTATCATAGATTTTTTTTTCTTCTGCTTCCTGTTTTTTTTTTCTCTACAAAGCGACCTTGGGTATGAGAAAGGCACTATATAAACTACTAGCCTGCCAGCTTGTAGGTCAATCAATAATCTGGTATTTCTGTTCAGTCTATAAAATCATGTACATGGTATTACTTCCAGACCCTTCAGCAATAAATAAGTGTTGCAGTGAGTATTAACTCCACCATTTAAGGGTGGAGGGTGGCACCAGTCCCTGACTGAGTGGCCTTAAGCTCCTCAAGTTGGATGATGCCTCGGCCACTAAGCTGTGTACTGAAGAGATTATTGAATCGACTAAATCTTTTCCCAGTGGGGAGACCTCTGGCTCACAATGTTTTTTTTTAAATTGCCAACTAGACTACTCCTCTTTTGATAAGATTGCTTGCCCACTTGACCAACACTGGCACACATTCCCTGACACTGCATATCTTAAATCTTTTGGTTAGACTTGTTCTTACAATGAGTAAGACGTATTGCCTATCATTCACCTTAACCATACACGCTTTATTCCCAACATATATTCATTATACTGTTAAAAAAAATGTACACCACATTTGACAGGTATTCCAAGTGGGCTGTTTTGTCTAGATGTAGCAAAAGCATTTAATCAGGTGAAAAGGCTCAAGAATCCTTGAGGGTGTTCTAGTTTGGCTGTTCATTTCACGAGTGTTGATGTTATATTAATACACCCATGATCAAGACTGTTTATTTCAACTTTTATAGTCAGAATTGACCACATTTTAAATGCTTAAGAAAAATCTAGCTCTAAATGAGTCCGACTAGTTAAATCCTGGATATAGTCAAATCTGCAGCATGACTGTAGGATTAAAACAAGAAGCTTAACAATAACATTTTGTTCTTTAGTTAGTTATTTTAACTGATTTACAGCACATAGCACATAGCCACCTATGCTCTGCATAATCCTGCTCTTTGATGTTTCCGCCTCTTCATAACTGTCCTCATTATCACCTGCAGGTTACTTTACAAAATATACTTAGCAGACTTTTGGTGCGCATTATCTGCACTGCCATATACAGGGTTTTTTTCTTTTTATCAAATGTTTTTGCAACAAGTGCTACATACTAACTGAAATAGAAAGGTCTTATAATCTTAAAATGTCTTATATGACATCCGTTATGTCTGTACTTATTTATTGAACCACAATGTTATTTGTAGAAGCACTGTAACAAATCTGCAAATCAGGGCTTTCCTTGTCTATTATTTCCTTTCCATGTCTATTAAAGAATATACAAAGCAATTCCATAGGTTAGTCTGGATAAGCCATGGAAAGCACAACATCCCATTTACGTCCTGCTTATCCTGATCATGGTGGCAAGAAGGGTCTGAAGACTACCCCAGAACTCACTTTGTTCAGGGCAGGCAAAGACAAACCAAGCACACAGCAGTCTACACTTTGCAAGCCTCACTTTGAATCCAGACCCCCAGGGACTGCGATTTCCAGCACCTAGCTCATTTACATTTCATAAAAGAAATTTAAGTTTGCCAAAACATTACATATGAAAAATTAGGTAACCATGGAATCATGTAGTGTCTGGTCCTTTCTTCCTTTACTTCTACTACAGCCTTCACTCTTCTAAAAGCCTTTCCACTAGATTTTGCAACCTGGCTTACAGTTGGAATTCTGATTCATCTCGTGTGTCTTCTGATTCAGTTAGTCAGGGCTCTGTGTAAGCCAAAAAGATTGTCATGGCAAGTTCTTTTTAGACAGCAGAGTAGAAACTGAGCTGGGGAAGTATAAGCCTATGAAAGCATATTAAAATTCAGGGTAGCATGGGAGCACAGTGATTAGTGCTGTTGCATCTTCAGAGAGCCACTGGTTCGAATCCTGGTCCATACTGGCTAGTTAACTGCGCCATGCTCTCCCCATGTCTGTGTGGGTTTCTAGAGATTACTCCCACATTCCCACGGACATATGTAGCTTAGTTATAGAGTATGTGTATGTGTTTGATATGTATTCCTGTGCGTGTGTCTGCGCGTGTGTGTACTATGTAAAGCTGTGACATTTTAAAATGGTGAGGATGCCTTGCTGGTCCCCACGAGGTAAACTCCTCCTTCTTTTTTTCCCATTTTCTTTTGAAAAGCCTAGAGAGTCAAAGGATTTGCTTTAAGTTACTGAGGTTAAGGGTAGGTGTATGGCATTGGCTACACTTATGTCAATGGAAGGTTCTCATAATAAAAGAGTCAAACTTTGTGGACACCCATTCTTATTATTGACTTCTGCAATTTTAGCAACACTTACATGTATCACATTCATAATATAAATCATTTCTGGATTTTCCATTGACACTGGCAGTAGAATGGGTTGTACTGCTTACAACAGTAACTCAACATGACACATATAGGTGTCTGCTTGCAACAAGTCAGTTAATGTGTTTTATGTTGCGCTGTTGTAAAAACTAAATCTCTGCATAATTAGTTTGCCAACACCAATTGAGAACTTGGCTGGATTGCACATTACCTTGACCTTCATTAAACCATAAGTCACCTGGAAAATGCACAGGAATGCCAAAGGTCTTGCCTTAAGGTCTATCAGAAGCCACCAGTCATGTTACAAAATCTAGCAGAAAGTCCTACTAGAAGAAAGACCAACTCCATACAAATACCCATGTACAGTAGTCATTGTATTGTTTGTAATTTATTTATTTTTGGGTGTCAACAAACTTTAGTCTATACAGAATATTTGCAGGTCGGCTCCCAGTGGCATAATAGTAAGAAGCACTTGGTGAAGACTGCAGTTTCGGAGGTCCTTGAATTCTGGCTTGCAACCTCAAAGTTGGTTTTGGAACTATAAAATGGACTGGCGTCCTTTCCAGGGTGTACCTGTGCCTGCTCCCATTAAATTTCCTGTTAGGCCCCAGATCCTCACCCATGAACATGAACGGATCAAGAAAGGGTAAAACAGGCTGTTATGCTTGTACAGCATGTTACAAATATGCTTTCAGAATTCAGTCCTATCAGTACTGGTGCTTTAGTTTTTAACTGCTTTTGACCTACACTCTCACAGCTCATGGTATTACGTGGATTTTTCCCTTGAAAACGTTCAGGAACTATTGATTAGGATTTACTTTTGCTACTGATGTGAAGGTACTTGCCAGCTGTGTATTTTACCTGGTGCTGGTTGTCCATCATGCTACCAAAACTAACATTTTCCCCCTGAACTGTGTCCCGTCTGCACTAGAATAAAGATTGAAGAGGAGTATGCAAAAAATCTCTCTAAGCTCTCCCAGATTCAACTGGCTGCACAAGAGGAAGGGTATGTACAGCCAAAATGTGGCATGTAGAGTGCTGTGTACCACTGTTCTATATTTGTGCATAATTATGAGCCAAGGAGAAACCAATTATAGAAATGAGAAAATACAAAATGAGAAAAATATTATAATTGATCACATTTTTTGAAATGTCATTTTTTAGCAGACGCCCTTATCCAGAGTGACGTACAATTAATAGACTCTTACAATTGTGACAGAGTTGGGATATGAACCCTCGACCTCCTGGTCCATAGCCTAACCACTAGGCACCCCCCATCTATCTAGGAAACATGGTGGTGATGGTATCATTCTTTGGGTCTGTTTTCTGCCTCTGGGTTAGCATGTCTTGCTGTAATTGGTAGAACAAATATTTTTTTTATTATATCTGCAAAAAAAGAAGCCCCATGCTATCCATGTTCATAAGTGGCATCAACTTCTCTGGGCTCAGAGGCATCTAGGATGGTCCATCACAAAGGGGAAACATTGTGGTCATACGAGTAATAGTCCAGGTCTTTGTTGGAAGAAATGCAGACCACAGATGAATGGGACCATCCAGACTATTATCAGCTACAAGTTCAAAAACCAGCCTTTTTCATGGTATGGGCCTGTGCCAGTGCACCTTTCAGTTGCGTGATGGAGGAACACAGCATATATATTTTCAGTTTCCACACCGGCCCAACTTTTTCTGATTTGGGGTAGTAAAAAAAAAATTTTATAAATAAAAAGTGGTTAAAGGAGATATTAATGATTACAGAAGGACCTGAAACAAACAGATCCTTAAGGGAACTCACCAACATCCCAGAGTTGAGGCTTTTCTGATTGGTCTATGCTGATATGCAGAACTGAGCAGCAACTATTAGAAATGTTTAGCTGTAGTAATTGTTGCATAATGAGGTCACTTCAAACACAAAGTAAATGTTCTAAAACATTTGTCTCTCACAGATATGTAACATTGGAAAATTTTCCTGAATAAATGGCCGCATAGAATATTTTTGACTCTTTTTTCTCATGGGTTCTCTGTCTAATTTTAAGACTAAGTGCAAATCTGATGGTTATAAGTATTATTCCTGCAGAAATATAGAACATAAGTGTTCACAAACCTCACGAAAGTCATCACTGTATGTGTGGTTTCATTTTGACAAACTTGCTCTAAGCAGAGCTATAATTTCACTGTGTTTGATTGGAGTGACTGTTCTGGCTTTAGAACACTTGGCGATGCATGGGCACAGTTGAAGAGGAGTCTGGCCGATGAAGCAGATGTCCATCTCAAATTCTCATCAAAGGTAAAATTAATCAAAAAACAGCCTACACACTTGTGTTTAATGTACACATATTTCTATTACTTGCTCAGGTGATGCAGTAGCAATTCGCTAGCCCACCAGCAAAGTGACCCATGTTCAGGTTCCCATAGTTCCCAATGGTTTAAATATTACAAAATATATTTTAATTAAGTGTTTAACTTAAATATTACAATTTGAGTTAGGGCAGCACAGTGGCTCGATGGATAGCACTGTTGCCTCAAAGCAAAAAGGTCCTTCCTGAGTCCTTTGTTTGGTGTCCGCATGTGCTCCCCGTGTCCACCTGGGTTTACGCCAGGTACTCCGATTTCTTCCCACAATCCAAAGACATGCGTGTTAGGCTAATTGGTGTCTCTAAATGGCATCTAGTGCTTGAATGTGTGTATGAGTGTGCGTGCCCTATTGGTGTATTGGTGCCCTGTTTAGGGTGGTTCCTTCCTTGCACCCTATGCCTCCGGATATGCACTGGCTTTTCCGTGACCCTGATCAGGCAAAAGAAGTAAAAAAAAAAAAATAATAATAATAATAATAATAATAAATAAGGAGCTAAGGAATTACTATATATTACATTAGAAATGTAATTTTCCCTGGTTTTCACTTTCACCAGTATTTAGGTCCCAAAAAAGGAATTAGAGGAATTAATTACTTTTGTTCTATAATGACTACAAAACTAAAAAACTAGCCAACCAACTGAAAATCATGTATTTGAGAACGGTACCTTTTGCTTGAAGTTCATGTTATTGAGGTTAAAAAATGAAAATTGTAATTATGCCTGTATTATGTAGACTGCTCACAAAAATAAGGGATATTTAATTACGGGATCTTTCATTTTTTATCAATATTCCCTTATTTTTGTCAGAAGTATATTGTATTTATTACAATTCTATAGGACTTCTTGGCTGGCAGGTGTATAAATATATTCTGTTTTCAAATATACTATAATAAAATATATTTTTTATACTTAGATGCTAGAAATAGATATGAATACTTGTCCCTAGACACCATGATCTCTGCTGAGGCAGTAACACTGAGCCTGGTGCAAACACAGCTCCCCGAAATAAAATGCAGCCTAGCAAACCAAGCTTTGCAACATGGCTTATTACATCTTCCACACCAATCCTGCCGGCGCACACACACAAACAAACACGGTAGCTGTACCATGCCATATACTGTAGTACCCCACACTTCTAAAGTGTGCAAATAGTATAATACTAAATAATATATGTGCATATAAAGTTCACAGTAACATACTGCAAGAACTGTAGAACTAAGTGGGCAGAAGCTGATGTTTTTTGTCTGTACCAATGTTTAAACCTCTGCTTTACAGCTACACAGTGAAGTAGAGAAGCCATTGTTGACATTCAGAGGGGACAACTTCAAGAAAGACATGAAGAAATTTGACCACCATATTACTGATCTGAGGAAACAGTTGGTCAGTCGTTATGCAGCTGTAGAGAAGGTAGGTTTTCCAGTTTTCGTTCCATTTCACACATAGCATACACTCATGGTCACCGTATTAGGCATGCTTTGCTTGTACTAATCTACAACATAGATTCAGCAAGGTTCTGGAAACATATTGCCAAGATAGCATCAGTCAGTTGCTGCAGATTTGTCAGCTGCACACCCATACTGCAAATCTTCCCTTCTCCCACATACATATGCACATGCATCACTGGATTGAGATCTGGTGACTATGGAGCAAAGTGAATAATAAATAATAGAATAAAGTAAATTTTCACGTTCAAATGATTCGCCATGATTTTCACTAACTTTCCATGATTTAAGCTTTATGACATGGCATGGTAAACTGTGCTAAAAAAAGGTTTGGACATGGTTGGAATGGTGCTGAAAATTCCCAAGGTGTACACTATTACTGAATGAGTCAGGGTCCAACTATCATGTCATATACTTTGCACAGATTAATTCTCTCTCACACTGGATAGTGTAGACAAAGCATGTATTAAAGGCACGTAACCAGACTCATACCCCCTAAGACGAAGAAAAATAAGCAAGAAAGCAAAGCACAACCTTTTTAGAGTAACTATAACTTAGTCTCTTTCATCCTTATAAGCATCCATGAATGGACCAATGCATAATCCATCGATTAACACTAGAAGTCCCAGAGAAGGGTTATTTAACATTTCTACCTTTGGAACCCAGAGGCGGGTCGAGTGACCTGAAGGATTTTAGCCAACATCCTATTATCAGCTGTGAACAGGCGCTTTTGTTCTGTAAATAAGGCCATTACTGGTGCACCACAGGGGGGGCATGCTTAACTCCCAACTAACTGTCTAGTTACCATTACACCTCACATGAATAACTGCACCAAACAGTACTTGAATGTTTTTCTGTCTGCATACAGCTGCACATGTATGTTTACAGTATGGTCCTTACTTTGCCCATGTTATCACTGCACAATGCACATTTTGTATATTCTGGATAGTTATACTATTTGATTATTTTCTTTATTTGATATTATCTACCTATACTCTGACATCCAGTGTGGACAGCAAAAAAAAATTAATTGGACAGGGAAATAATTTTCCTTACTGTTCAGCTGACAAAGCTTTGAATTGAAAACAAAATATGTGTTTCATACAAATTGTCAGTGCCCTCAAAATGCAAAGTCTCTTGAGCTGTTTCACATGGTGTTTTGACAATGTCATCTCGGTTTCAAGAAATGAGCCAAACCAATTGGGTAAAACAAGCAAACTGTAAATCGAATTCAATTTGTTCAAAATGTGCGCCACCGTGCCACCATGAGATATATGTTTAAAATACAAAAAGTTGATTTCACAACTGTTTAGAGTATTAGACAGACTTTTTTGTGAGATAGGCTCTTCTCCCCCACTGCTGATTCCTCAGGCAATGGCCACATTCACAAATGAAGGGACGATAATTGGAGCCATCAGAGTCATCAGCTTGGACTAAGGGTCTTTTGACCCTCTTTCCAGACTTTCTGGGGGAAGTCAACATTCTTGGGACTTCTAGCCTTAAAGAAAATCGGTTGTTCTTACCGTTTTAATCCTGTACCGGGAGCGTAGAGAAGAGCTGGATGAGGCCTGGAGAGCTGGATGAGGCCTGGAGAGCTGGATGACGCCTGGAGAGCTGGATGAGGCCTGGAGAGTTGGATGAGGCCTGGAGAGGTGGATGAGGCCTGG
>JAVSBV010008306.1:0-12672 GCA_033117975.1 Parotocinclus spilosoma
TACAACAAAGAGGTTTGATGCCATACAGAATTTTGTATGAGAGTCATTGTGTCCCTAATGAGCAAGCAGAGGCGACATATCCAGATTATAAGCCCCAGCACGGCCAATTTTCCACTGTTGTGATTGAATAATTGTAACACTCTCTAAGGATAAGGATACCTGTTAAATGAAATATTTTGCATTACAGACTTTTCAGACTTTAGCTGGATATAAACATGCATATGGTTTAATATCTGATTTGAAATCTTTTTACTCTAGAGAATTGTCTCTAGATGTAAATATGACCTTGACATGAATAAGTAAGGGTAAAAGGGGTGTTTTATACTAATACTAACTAATATTTACTAATATTATGCTATTTCAAAATGAAATAAGCCAAGACATATTTGATTTTGCCCTGTATTTCTCATGCCAACTACATGCCTACAGTTTTAGGGTCATATTTAAAATATTATATATGTGTAGTTTCATAATACCATTTTAAATTTGTAATAGTAGGGATCATTAGGGTTGGATCCAAAGGCTATTAGTCATATTATTTATTGTCACGTGCACATGGACCCGGCTAATATCCAAGCTGCCGTGAGCAAAGGAAATCATGTGGTCCAAGTTCATGGCTTCCCAAGAGACCTAGTCTCTGATTGAGTCCCCAATTTGCTAGCTGTTTTTTGACTGCATACTGTCAGCTTGTGTAGACCACCAGTCTGTCGTCTGGCTTTCACCCCGAGTCTGGAACTGGTCCACATGTTCAGATGTCTTACGGCAGAGAATCCTACTTCCTCGACAGAGCAGCTGCCTTGGGCTGAATTCACCCACAACACTTTGTGGCGCTCACATATTGTGATATGACATTTTGGTAATATTGCACAGCCCTAGTAGAGCTGTGCAATATGACCTAAATGTCATATCACAATATGTTGCCATAGTTATCAACATCAACAGGACATGCTTCACTGGCTAATTTCATTATTAAGAGAATTATTAGGTGCTGTAAGTTTTGTATTTTTGGGTTTTGTTTAAATATGTTTTCAGCTAATTTCGATATCAACTCCACAACTCCACAACACATGGTAAATAAGCTGATTTATTTCAGCTTACAGCCCTAACATAGGGCTCCCTTACTACTCACTGAAGTGGATTTTGGGCTTGTAAAAATTTGTAAATAACAGATCTTTATAAATAAACCTTACTGAGTAGAGATTAGCTTCAAAATTGTTCTGCATTCAACAGCAGCTGAACCTGAAAGTAGCACTGTTGAAAAGTGAAGTCTTGTGGATATGATGTAGTATAGACTTAGAAGTAGAAGTAGTAGAAGTGGAATCTCTACTGTATAATGAAATGTCTCTCTCAACATTGATCGTGAAGAAAATCTAATTTAAACTGCCATCAGTATTTTAGGAATACAAATCAGGAATTGTTTAGCTTTGTCAACATTCATTTAAGATAGTGCCACTATTGCTGCCCTAACCCAAATGAGAAGAGATAACTGATGGGAAAAATAATTCTGTGGTTGTGAGGGTGGATTGGCACTGTAGCCACCTACCTTGCTGTCCCTGTAAATCAATAATAAGTACTGTCGAGTCATTCCAAGGTCCTGGGAATTGCCATCTGTGACACCTGAGAAGGGAAAGTAATATTTCCATCAGTATCAGAAAAGCACAGATTGTTCTTCTTGCCATTTATATTCACAGAATTTAGCAGAAACTCCTATCCAGAGTAACTACATTCTTTGTCGACATTACCTCATGTACAGAGAAAATTAAAATGTTTCATTTTGAGACATGGAAGAAAAATGACCCTCATCTCTGAATATTCATTAACCCTTTTGTGGTACATTCAGATAACAGGGTTTTACATCATATACTATGTACAGTATACAGCATACACTCACTGGCCACTTCATTAGCTACACCTGGCTAGTACTAGGTTGGGCCCCCTTTTGCTTTCAGAACTGCTTTGATTCTTTGTGACATAGATTCAGTTGTGCTGGAAACATGTTTCAGAGATTATGGTCCATACTGACATGTCATGCAAATTATGTGGTTGCTGCAATCTCCTGTTCTACCGCATCGTAAATGTGTTTTATTGGATTGAGATCTGGTGACTGTGGAAGCCATTTGAGTATGTTCAAGAAACCAGTTTTTGAGATGATATGAGCTTTGTGACATGGAGCATAGAAATGGTCATAAAGTGATGAACATTGGCAGCAAAAAAACTATAATATGCTGTTGCATTCAAGCCATACTCACTTGGTATTAAAGGGCCTAATGTGTGCCAAGAATATATCTAGTTATTTGAGTTACTATTGCCTTTCCATTAGCACAAACCAGTCTGGTCACTCTTCTCTGGTATCAACAAGCCATTTTCACCCAAATAACTGCACTGAACTGTGTGTACTGAAAATGTTCTTTTTTGGACATTTCTCAGTAAACCATAGATATACACAACATGTGACAAATAATGATGGTTTGTCAACATTTGATTGTAATCATTATTTGGTACAAAAGCAGAATTGATGGAAGACTGAGCCTTTGAGGAGCAAATATGTTCAGAGGATCTCCAGTTTGTCATCAAATGTGACAAGAAAATTATTGGGAGTATTTAGGATTAATATTACTCAAAGATTGGAAAGGAAGCCTCCATCTTCTTGTCTTTTGCAGATGAACAACTTGGCAGCATTATTTGTGAAGCATCTTTGTCAGGTATTATTCCTGGTTGTGACAGATGGACCTACAGATGGCCCTAACTCTGATGGTAAGTTGAGCATAAAGGTTTTGTGCCATTTTCAGCTAATCTAGGTCAAAATGAGCAAACTGAACAGGTTTATATATATATATATTATTTATATATTATAGGATATACATCCAATGCATTTGGGAATTCTTTAGACCCTTTCACTATTTTCACATTTTGTTGCAGCCTTGTACTAAAATATAACAAATCCCCATCCCTTTATATTTAATACACCATAATTACAAAGTAAAGATAGGATTTTATTTATTTAAAAAAATTAAATTTAGCCTGAAAGTAAAGTATTGAAACCCATGGCAATAACACTTGAAACATGGCTATAGGAGGCTCCCATGTCTCTTGATCATAGTTTACACCTTGCACTCCTCGCTTTCACTATGTCAGACCTTTCCATAGGCATCATGATAAATCTAGCTAATTAATGCTATGCCCCTAATCCTAAAACTTTTAGCTTTTGAAGTAAAAGAAATGTCTCATTTTAATTTTTATTAAAAAATGTTAAATGTTCCTGACAGTTCACATAAACCTGTGTACACATATACGTTGCTACCCTTGTGGGAATCACCAAAAGATCATTCAAAGAACGTTTAATGTTGCAAATTAATGGCATTCCTTTTATTTGTCCTATTAAAGAGCAGCGACAAAAACATTTTATCAGCGTTATAAAAAAACATGGACAACACATACAACATATTTGGAACAATTACTATTAATACAATTAATTACAATTAATAACTACTTACTTTGATGAGCTCTCCGTGTAACACATTTTCGAGTGCATAAGAGGAGGAGCTGGTCATTCTTCCTGATGCTAAATTTTAGTTTGTACTTTTTAATAAATTTGCAAAAATTGCAACATTTTGTTTTCAATTTGCCATCATGCAAAATATTGGATTTTTTTCATAAAATGTAAAAAAAGGGTCTGAAGACATACTCAATGCACTCTACCTCCTTGCTGTCATTTGGGTGATGAATGCATACTGAGAAAGTAACTTATCTAATACAAATTATTCTTTGTAAATTATGAAAAAGCATGCTTTATCTTAATGTTTGGGTTTCACTGAACCACTTCATTCTTTTTTGTGTTACATTAACTATAGTTAATTCTTAGGCAACCTATCACAAACAGCATCTTCATCACATAATGCAACCGTTCAGCCACCTGGACCAGTTCACCTGTCCGGTCAAAGTGAACCCCCCCCCCCATAAATCTGACTGAAGCAGAATGTTTTATAAACTATTCTTTGACAGGCATACAAGAACTGTCTTTTGCAGTTTCACCCTATTGTCTGCTGGTTTAAATCTGCCCTATTCATACTTATTTTAATTTACCACATAAGGCATTTTGTTTCTCCCCATTTTTTTCAAATTATTCCTTCTGTAAAGTCCTGAGGTGATTTTGACTTTGGATCTACTCCCAAATTCACTTATTTACTATATTCTGTATTTGTGTCCTATGTATTTCAGTGTATATTCTCTTAATGAAAAGTGCTTGGGAAATTCCCAAATTAGTTGGGAACTGTTGTAATGAGCAATGGTGGGACAGAGCAATAATCAAAATACGCTGAAGTGCACCTTGTGAAAGACTGCAATTGATACAATTTAAGATTTTGCATAGAGTTCACTGGTTCAAGTCTCAATTATCTCAGTTTTACCATAATGTTTTTGATCAATGTGATAAATGCTCTGCCTCAACATGTAATTTAAGACACATGTTTTTTCTGTCCTTTATTAAGCAAATTCTGGTCTGGCTATTGTGATATAATATTGAAGGTTTTATTTATTAATACAAGTGCATGTTCCATTATTGCAATATTTTGTCTCTCTGCTTGTTAGCTCGAGATCAGTCAGATATTTTAGCTTTCACTTCTTTATTAGAGAGTTGCCATAATCTACCATTTGTGGCTGTCCACAAAACCACCTTCATTTTCATTGTATCTTCAAGATGCATTGCATTTTTTTTTCGACTGGAGAAGAATAGTTTCACTCTGAAGGGTAATACTACTGCATGTATTCCAAGTGCAAATTTCCATGCTTTTCTTTCATTCTTTAATTTGCTTCAAATAATGTCCTTTTCTACTTTTTCTTCTTCACTTTTCTTTTTGTGTTTTTATCTTGTTTGCCTGGTTGGTTGCTTTTTTGGGGGTTTTTTTTCTGGGTATGTTAGATATTGTTAGTGTGTAAATTATTTTTGTAATGGGTTTGTAAATTAGATGATCTGTTTTTTTGTCACTGTTATGTTTATTGCTTGCTTTGATCATTATTTGCCCTTATGGTATTTCATGACTATGTTATACTCATCAATAATAAATATTAATAAGCAAACATATGCAAATAAAAATATGCAATTAAAAGTTTAAAACACAAGCAAATAAAAATAATGTGAGTTTGGATGGTCTGGTGCATGTTTGTGCTTCACCTGGGATGCGAAGGATGCACCATTTTAAAACTTCAGGTTTCTCTGAGGCTTTATTAGGAAACAGAGTGGTTGTTGAGAGTAATTCCTTTTCAAGTGTCATATAACTCTTTTCTAAAAACCTGAATTACATTTTGGTTATGCAGACACTTTTGGTGTCTTTCAGACATTACGCAAACTTTATGCGGCAAATACAAAAAAAGTGTACGTTTTACGTGCAAATTCCTTCTGCTTGCGTTTCATGAATGAAGCCCAACATACTTTCCAGGGATGTCTGGAAAATGCAAAATCACATGCTACACACATTACAAAGGCATGGCTGTCTGCCCACTGTCCATAATAGAGAATGTGTAGAGAATTTTGAAATTTAAACTGTGATGACAACGGCATGTACTGCTGCACATCTTAAGTCAGGACATCTGTTTGGAGAGAGAATAAGTAAAAAAACACCTGAAACACTTAGTATGGTCTTGAAAAAGTTTATTTTTAGTGTAGCGAGAAAGAATGTCCGTATTACAAAGTGGCACGCTTTATGGTCCCATTTTTATTAAATTTGGAGTTGTACATTCTAGCTGCTAGTTCTAGATCTATACTATTTTTTCTAAATTAAGCAATGACAACAATTTCATAAATGTAGTGGAGTCGAAAGTGGAGTTTTTTTCTTGTAGTGGAGTGCTTTGAATATTTTCACATGGTACTTAAGTACAGTATTTGTAGTACAGTAAATGTACCTCTTTACTGTTCCACACTTTGGCTATACAGTTATACACCAGTTTCCACTTTAAGAAGCACTGATCGACACGTGTAACATCACTGTTCTATTTGCACGCATTGCTAAATAAAGAGTACTGTACTTTTTGTACACTAGTGTGCCATGTGGCTGTAGCCCTTGACAACAGCCCCTGGAATTCGCAGTGTTCTACCAATCAGATGAAAGGAGGCGCACTCACTGGACACGGCTTCTTTACGCTACGGTATCCTTATCCTACGTTAGAGTCCGCCCTCTTGAACACGTGACTACCGGAGTATAAAAGCATTTGGCGGCGCTATTCTCACGCAGCCCTCGTTTTTTATAGGGAAAATGTGTCGCTCTCGTTCACAGGATTTCATCGGAATCGCTTTTAATTCTTCCCTTTTCAGAGTACCAGTGGACGATATTCAATTTAAGAGACGTTATAGTAAAAACTGGTCGTGTGTTGGCTGATTTTAGGTTTACGTAACCTATATTTATACAAGAAAATGCCTAAGTCCAAGAAGAGGAACAACAGGGGTAAGAGATCTCTCCTGAGTGTCTGGAAATTACCGGCTGTTTTGGTGCGTTGCCTCGACAATGCTCATGTGATTTGTAGTTCTTTTTCTTTCACGGTGGCTTTAGTACTCTCTGTGCATGTGACTGAGTTACACTACAACTCCCATGACGTTTTGATTTTTTTTTTGGCCGACATGTCAGCCTGTTGTAGGCTCCAAAGCGTCTAGCAAAAGATTTTCTTCAGCGTATCGAGAGTCAGGCGTATCAAAAAAAAACCAAGATGTGGCTAAATATTGTGTTACAATTGTCTGCAATGGGTGTATTTAGTATTTGATTAGCGAGCACCTTCCGCCATGCTTGTTTGCAAGCACGTTACTACGGTTCCGTTTCAACGGCATACTTGAGTACTAAGCAGCGTGGCACATTAGTGCTAAAATGCGTTTTTTTAATCAACATACGAGTTAAGACATGACCCATACCATATGGTTTGCTATTTAGTGTTGGGCTAAAACTGTCAGTTCGACTGGTTATGTTTAAATCGTGATAACTGCCTAAATAATGTATGCCGTTTATTGTTTAGCTTTAGTGATGAAGATATGAAGTCTGCTGTTTTTAGGAGCAGCCCTTTAAGCTGGAACAGTGAAGGGTCACGTGTGGCTGCTTGGTCCAGATAACACGTTCGTAGTTATGACGTGCACGCAAATATTTGCTACCCTGTCTCATTCGTTTTTAGGGAGATTAGGAGTGAGTGAAGGACATGCTGTTTAAAACGGCAAAGACTGACGTGTGGCATTTGAACTATGGTTTAACCTCTTTGACTGTATAACGTGGTACATTTGTGATCGTCACTACCATGGGATCTTATCAGTATAACCATCAAGCTGTAGTTGATAAACCAGCATGGGTTCAGCACAAACTAGTGCTGCTCTTTGCAAGAACTTATGATTTGACTCCCATGTTAAATCACAGCTCAAAGTCTGTTTTGAAGTGCAATGACTTTTCCAAACTGATTTTACAGCTGTGATTGTACTGTCAGTGAAGGTCCAATCTTTATGCTTGCAACCAAAATGCTTTTTTTTTTCTTGAGCCTCACTAACCAGTTTTTAGTATTGCCAAACAGCTGTTTAGTCCAAATGTTCTCATTCTTTGGATGTGGAAAACTCCCTATTAAATGTAGTTGTGTTCTATCATATTAATTTTTTTATAGTTCAGGATTTTGAGCAGCACAGTAGCTTGGTGGGTAGTAGGGGTGGGAGATGGGGGGGCCTTAAAATAATATCACTATATTTTATGGTACTCGTGCGATAACGATATACAGTCGATTCTGGTTAATGGGACCAGCCGCTTATTCGGACCAAATCCTAAAGAACCAAAACAAATCCTATTAAATGCGTGTAATGTTATTTGCTTATTTGGACCAAAATTTCGCTTAATCGGACCAAAGTACGTGTACAGTATGTAATATCCGTGAAGAATCTCTTCATCTCTGGCATAATTACCCGAAAACTCCTGAGTTTCTCCCTAGCCCTCTACTTCCACCTACAGGTCTTTGTCTAATATTTCCATTTACTACAAAAAAGCCACAAGTCGCCACAGCAAAAGCGCGTTAAATCACACTGGATAAGTTCTTCAAACGTTGACTGGAAATTAGTAAGAATTTTTTTTTTATTTTTTTTATTAATGCTTCACATGCTGAGTACCTGTACATTGTGTTGTAGATTGTTTTAAAAAACTTGGTTGCAAATGTATCTTTCAATGAATAAAGTTCGTAAGCAACAGTAGTTCTTGTTTGTACGTTCGCTATACTTGTAAATCGCACAATAAAGGTTTAATAAACATTTAATATGTTACGTAGCACGTCCTGTCTTGTAACATAGGGCATGTTCGTTTAATCGGACCAGCCGGTTATTAGGACCAAAACGATCGCCTCCCGAAGTGGTCCGATTAACCGGAATCGACTGTATTACCTACCCCAAACCAGGCAAAATCACAGAACATAAATAATAAAATGTTTAATAGTGATTATTTGCATTTTGTAACATTAGCCACCATACATTGAATGATTTTCACTTGTATTTGAAATTTTGCTCATAACTGATTGCTAGCAGATTCTGTTCATCAACACGAAGTATAATTGAGCCCAGTCTAATGGGGCTGTTTGCCTGGCGCATGATATAACAACTTACACATGCTGTTTCTACCAAATGTTCCTAATACAATTAATATTTTAATTAATAAGGGAATTTTGTTAACTTTTATTGTCCACTGTTGTGACTATAAGTTAACACGAAAAAATACCATAGTCATTTGACAGCAATAACTTTGGTATTTATAGAGATGCACTCTTAATAAATGTATTTATTACATTTAGAATCTTTTAATAAAAACTACTTTATTATAAAGTCTCAAAACTGTGCATCTTTTAAACATTCACTTCAGCTTAAAGTTGGCTCTTTTGTTCAGGTTCAAAATTACCTTACTTAATACATTTTATTTTATTCCATTTTATGTATTGTTAAATGTCCAAATTTGTATGTTAAACAAATAAAATCGTAACTTTATTTGAAAACGTTCTGTTGCGAAAATATTGAAATGAACAGATTCAGAAATACAATGTGCACATGGACTATGAATCATCTAACATCATGCATTTTATTTGTACTGTTTTTGGCTCATTTTGATCCCACTGTCTGTCATTGCTTTCAAGCTGGCAAGTCCAAAAGACCATCATTACATGTACATAGTATCGAAACTGACTATCACAGCTGCATTTCTCTGGATGCCAAGCTGTCAGGATTCTTTTATCTATGCTACATCATATTGACATACAGTGTGTGTGGTCCAGTGGCTTGATAAAGTAATGTCTGGCAGAGTTATATGCTGTGATATCAGCTCAGCTCACAGATAAAAAGAAATGAAAATCCTCTCTGGCTTTATAAAATCAGAATTGTTGGAACCCTTAGTAAGCGTGCGTAAAATAACTACAGAAAATTGCTCTTTTGTTTGTTGGCGTAAAAATGTTCACAGTTTAGGAGTGTTTTTATTTGGGTGAATCCACTACCATTAACACAGTTGTGTGACAGTTATTGGCATCTCTAAAAATTCTTAGAACCAGAATGTAACTTAATTAAGCATTTTTGTTAATTAAGCATTAAAGAGTATAGGTAGTCTTAAGTGATAATCCTGGGTGTTTTGTTTCATTACGCTATACATAGATCAAATAAAATTTGTGTTGTTCATTTGGGTTTATATTTTTTAGTTATTTTTATTTTTTTTTGTTCTTTTGGAGATCCAGCCAGGATTCAGTTGTGGCTTTTTGGTAGAAGCAGGAATCGGAGCAGCATAGGGACCAGATATTGTTTTGGAAACAAACACCAGAAACCCTGGATCTTAACCTTTATAGAAGGCTTAAAAATTCTTAAAAGCTCACCGGTAGGTTTGTATTGGTTGTGAATTGGTGGGACAAAATGCATGTTAATGCGCCAAGTTGGGCATCGCATTTTACTGTTCACATTCTCAAACTGAACCGGACTTTAGTCCGATTGTGACCCTCGACAGGGTAGAGTGGTTACTAATATTACATTAACCAAAAATTGTAGCAGGACTAATTACTGTGGTGTGTAGTTAGTTCTATTGTCATATCACTAGATTAATTATTACCCAGAAAGAATAGAAATGCTTGAAATATGAATTTCTATCTCCAGCTTTGGTAGGGATAAACTGGGTCACACAAAGCGGAGCACTTAATGAGGCTTTTGCTTAAGGTCATTAAACGTAACCGTAGTATTTTTAGGAATATCCCTATTCAAAGTCCTGGATTTGGTAGAATATTTGTAGAAGTATACTGCTCGTAAACATTTGAGGATATTGACTATGGGACATCAATTTTTAGATATCCCCTAATTTTTTGTGAGTAGTATGTGAGGTAATGTCTACTAAGAGAAGTACCAGCTCTCTCTGGAGAAGGTGTGGATACGGTGTTAATCCAATAATACAGAAATTATGCTCTGAATTTAGAAATTGTTTTTCCCAGGGCAACTGATATGCAGTACGATACTCTGCTGCACTCTTCTGTGCTAAATGAGAAACTTTAGCTTGCTGGGAAATGCTGTGGTCATGACATTTAATAGGTTATTCGTTACTTTCAAAATGATTCAATAAATTCCATAAGACATTCAATATTCTATTTAAAACTTTGCCCAATTTTAGGTTTAGCCATGAAAAGGTCTTTTACACATGTTTATGGTATGCTATGCTATGATACTGTATATTTATATGATACATATATATAGAGTCCTCGGTTTACAATAAATTCAACTTATAATGGGTATATATTTTTTAAATCCATTATAAGTTGGGAAGTGAGGAATATCTGTAAATAAGCTCAATCCTTAAAGTCATTAAATCATCTGAACTCCATGTTTATATTGCCTTGGGCAATGCTGCCATGTTTGTCTACTCAGATGATTTGTGCCAAGAGACAAAATACAGACACAACCAGACTTTCATTTTCAATAAAATCCCCAAAAATTAAGTTTAGTTCTTCGCATATAGCACGCTCGAACTGTAAAGAGATTGTGTTCAATTGCAAAGGATGGTGCATATTGAAGCTTGAATGCTTGAGAAGGTGGAAAATGTTTGTGTTAAAGTTCAATGCTTTTTTTTTTTTTTTTTTTAAGCATTTTTGAAGCTCATAAAAACCTTTTTAAAATGTGATACCAACGATTCACTGTGTTGTTTCGATTGTTCTTAGCTTGTGTTTATTTATCTCTTTTGTTGGAAATTACTATCAAAGATCTATTAGCAATAAAAAGGATAAAAAATCAAGATCAGCATTAATTAATGGATGTCTGAAGAGTAACAGGTTCTGTGGATTTTGCAGTTTAGTCTGCAAAAGTAAAATCGCCATAAATAATCCACAACCATATTTTGCAAATACCTATTTTGCCCAGTTTTTCTTCGATTAAGTACCACCCTTCCTAAATGTGGGCCGACTTTTTGGATTTACAGAAAATGCCTGTCATGAGTTTGTGACTCCCCTTCTAACATTGCGTAGATCCATCACCCACTCAAACCTTTTGGATTTAGGTTTATTCACAGATTTGTAGGCATGTCGAGTCAATGAGGCAACCAAGCACCTCTGCAATATATTGCTCACAAAAATTAGGGGACCTTTTTAAAATGAAAAATCCTCTGATTTAATATATAAAAAAAAATTTGTGAGCAGTGTACTTTCCTACTTTGTGCTTCAATTAAGTTAGTTTGGCAGAAAGCTTAAACAGATTTTTCTCAGAAGATTGTGT
Organism: Parotocinclus spilosoma; assembly: GCA_033117975.1. NCBI lineage: Eukaryota > Metazoa > Chordata > Actinopteri > Siluriformes > Loricariidae > Parotocinclus > Parotocinclus spilosoma. The sequence goes on from JAVSBV010008306.1 coordinate 11,720, forward strand.
CAGAAGCTTTAGAATATGCCCAACTGCCTTGTTGCATCCAACAATGACCCAGTCATTGTTGGGTTTCCAGAGCCCGGGGCATCCAGGGTGACTTTTTTTTTTCTTTTCAACATAGCCATGCGAGTAGACAATAAAAACTTTTAGAGGTTTCATTTACATTTAGAGGTTTGGTGGGAAGCACCATTGCCTCACAGCGAGAAAGTCTTGGGTTCAGTCCGAAGCTTTAGAATATGCTCAACTGCCTTGTTGCATCCAACATTGTTTTGTCAGAGCAGTGCTTTTCCTCTGCAATGTCAGTACATTGCTTTTAACACTAGAGCCAGACTACAGAAGAGGGAGTGTGACATGGATGTCTGATTAGTAGACAGCTCACAAACACCTAGAGCTGAAGATTAGCATGCCTCACACACACACACACACACACACACACACACACACCAGCAGTTGGGCAACGCTCAGCTTGTTGGTTCTTGCCTGAACCCTTCATATTCATCTTTAGTCTTTACAACCAGCAGCAGAATGAAGCGTGTGGCATGTAGCATTTCTTTCTGAAACAAAGATTTATTTCTTATCTTTTAAGTCACAGCTTACGTGGATTCCCTTTGAAAAGAGGGTATTAATCACAGTTTGAGCATGTGCACCAGTAATCCTAATTCATGAACTGTAATTTTTCCACTATTAACACAGTTACAATCCAAGCAACAGTGGGTTAAGAACCTTGCTCAAGAACCCAACAGTGGCAGCTTGACAGAGCTTGGGATTTAAACCCTGGACCTTCTGGTCCATAGTCCAGTGTCTTACCCACTAGGTCACCACAGAGTGGTATAGAGTTCAAGTTTATTTATCTATATAGTGCCTTTTACAATGGAGCATTACCTCAAAGCAGCTTCACAATATTACACTGTCCTAAAAGGCCAATCCCAAGTTGAGCAAGCCTAGGGCGACAGTGGCAA
>JAVSBV010008327.1:0-12672 GCA_033117975.1 Parotocinclus spilosoma
TATATATATATATATATATTGTTTTTCTCGGATCCGCCGCAGCACCAATGGTTGAAGTTAAAAAAAAAAACAAAAAAACAATTTTTTGCTTTTTCCGCCCTCCGGTGGAGAGCCAAGGGTTTTGTTCTGTTCATTTAATTTTTTTCCGGATTCACTTTAATTTCATTATAGGTAAAAAAAAATAAATACATTTTAAATCAAAATGTATTTTTTATTGCTTCCTCCTTCCTTGTATTGATTCCACATAGTCCTCGAGAAATTAAAAAGTTCTGAAAAAATTTTTTCCTCCCTCCACAGTAGATTCTTGAGTAGAAACATCTGAGGAACAAGCAATTAAAAAAGTCTGGCCTTATTTACTGCTCCCAAAAATTAGAGGATAATTCAAAAAGAAATACCCCCTAATTTTTGTGAGCAGTGTACATGGTGCATTCATAAGTCTTCAGACCTATTCACTTTTTACACATTTTTATATCGAGGCCAAAGTTTTCAGACTTTATTCTGCATCTAGTACAGCATAACAAGAAAGTGGAAACTTTTGCTTATTTATTAAAAAGAAAAACCTAAAAATGTAGGATGGACATAAGAATTCGGACCCTTGACTATGACCCTTGACCACACGTGGTTGAGACTGGTTAGGGTAGAGAGAAAGTTGAATGGAGCAAAGTAAAGAGACCTTCTTAACAAAAACCTGATTCAGAGAGCTCCGAACCTCAGACTGGACCACAGATTTACCTTCAAACTAGACTATGAACCCTACGCACACATCCCAGACAACACAGGAGAGGCTTTAGGATAACTTGGGATAACTATGGATGTCCTTCAGTGGCCCAGCCAGAACCCTGACGTGAACCCAAGTGAGCATCTCTGGAGAGACCTAAAAATGGCTGTCCATCTACAGTTCCCATTTAACACAACAGAGCTAACCAAAAGGCATCGTAACCAAGGAGATTAGATGCTCTAATCGCTGCCAAAATGCTGAGTAAAGAGTCTAAATTCTTGTATCAATGCAATATTTTAGTTTTTCCTTTTCAGTTAATTTGCAACAATATTATGGGCTATTAAATGCAGAACGATGGGGAACTCATTATTTTAGCGACATTTAACAAAATGTGAAAAAAGTGAATGTTATTTAATTAACATCTAGGCCACCCATGGAGGATGGGTCCCCTGTTGAGTCTTGGTTCCTCCCAAGGTTTCTTCCTACCATATTAGGGAGTTTTTCCTTTCCGCTGTCACCCTAGGCTTGCTGAACTTGGAATTGGTCTTTTAAGACAGTTTAATATTGTGAAGGTGCTTTGAGACAGTAAAAAGCGCTATATAAATAAAACTGAATTGAATTGAATTGAAAAAAAAAAACAACTTAAAATCAATGCAAATAGGAAATGCCTCATAGGAAATAGGCCAATAATTTTGCCAATTGCAAATCTCATAATAAAACAGCAATTTCACTTGGTACAACATCATTATAATGTCTGGTGTACTGTAGTTCTACTGCTACTACTACTGATAATAATAACAATAATAATAATAATAACAATAACAATAATACTATACCTGTCAAGCTTGGCACACTTGTGGCCTGGCTTTGAAACTCAGCCCTGTGATGGACTGGCATCCCATCCAGGGTACGCTTACACCCATATTCTCCAGGGATAGGCGTTGGAGTCCCTTTTAACCTAACCAGGATAAAACACGACGATGATAATACACTGTAAATGATATATTTGTTCTGAAAATGTAGAAATGAATGTTGCGACAACATGAATGTGGAATTATTCTCCCCCACCCACCCAAAAAAAAGTGTTCTGCCACAATTATTTTTTACCAAAATTGTATGTTCAGTAAACAAGCATAATTGTTCTCAGTTAACATTATAAGGCCAATAATAACCCTGAGTTGGGCTGCAACAGTAGGAATGGTGAAACTACTGCGAATGTGCACTAGAGGAACGTTTTCTGAAAAGAAGACTAGAGCTGGCCAGGTGGCTCGGTGGGTAGCATCGCCACCTCACAGCAAGAAGGTCCTGGGTTTGATCCTGGCTTGTGTATTGGTTTACTCTGGTTTCTACTTACAGTCCAATGACATGCAGGTTAGGTTAATTGATTACTCTAAATTGGCATTGACTGTGTGTGTATAACTAATTCTGATATAACCTTGTGAGTAGACGTAACCTAGAGTGTGTCTCTGAAATGGCCACTGATGCCGACAATGACAATCAAACATTAGAGCTGTTTAGTATGAACAGACTGAAGTTCACTGTTCCACCTTAAATTTTCATCCAAGCCCCCAGATTCCATTTCTATAATTTTCATAAAATAAAAGACATATTACACTCCACCGGTAACACCGGAGACAAGCTTTAATAATGAAAGAATGTGGTCAGTAAAGTATAGCCAAGTCCGTTAGCGAACCAACTCACTAAATTCACTGACTGAGAAGAAGTACAATGCTTTACTCTTAAGGAAGGAAGGAAGCACAAGGAAACCGGCAAACAGTTTGCTGAAGACAAGCAGACTAAGGACATTGCTTAATGATACCATGACCTGTGGTCTGATGAGATCAAGATAAAAATATTTGGTTCAGATGATGTCAAGCGTGTGTGGTGACAACCAGGTGAGGAGAATAAAGAAAAGTGTATCTTGCCTACAGTAAAGCATGGTGGTGGGAATGTCATATGGCAATATTTCAACATGATAACAATCCCAAACACACATCAAAGACGACTACTGCCTTGTTAAATAAACTTAGTGTAAAAAAAGCATGTCTTCAGACATAAACCCTATTGAGCATCTGTGGAGGAACACAAGGTGTTTAATATCCACCAGTTCTGTTTTGTCATTATAGGGAGTGGAAGAGGGTTCCAGTGAAGCTCTAGTCAACTCCATGAACAATAAAGTTAAGGCAGTGCTAAAAAAAATAATGGTGGCCACAAAAAATATTGACACTTTGGGTACAATTTGTTTATTTTCACTTAGGGCTGTACTCACTTTTGTTGTAAGCGGTTTAGACATTAATGGCTGTGTGTTATTTTTAAGGAAAATTTACACTGTTACACAAGCTGAAGTAGACTGACTACTTTACATTGTATTAAAGTGTCATATATTCAGTGTTGTCCCAGAAAAAGATATAATAAAATAGTTACAAAACTGAGGGGTGTAGTCACTTTTGTGAGAAACTGTATATAATATATATATAAAAAAACATTTATTTGACAGAACTTATATTTTATTTTTAAATTTTAGGATTGTTAACTGAAAACGTGCATTGCACAGAACTTAAGTTAGGCCAACTTAAAAAAGGGAGGGGGGGGTATCACTAAGATATTTTTTTTTGTGAGACTTCTCACCAAAACTCATTTTCACAGTGTAATAATAATTAGATATTCCATGTTACTTAAAATAATATATGTAGCAAATGTCTTTTTTAATACTTAATTTAAATTAAGCTCATTGATTTATGCAACTGGAATTTGGTGGAAAAACATATACATAATATATAATATAATAAAAATGTTGTAATACATGTAAAACATTGTAATAATATTTATGTATATTGTTAAAACAAACAATACAGCAGTTAGTGAATGATGAACTGACATCAAATTGAGGTAGAATTGCTCCGACTATTGGAAAAATTAAGAAAAGTGCTATAAATATAAATATATAGATATATTTTAGCTTTTAAGATACTTTTTCGACAGCCTAATCATATATTGTAACTATAGCATCTACCTTATCTCCATCCATCTCGATCTCCACGAAGAATTAGCATAGCTAATATACACAGAGAAACTAACTTTGCTTCTGCTTTTAATGTGGTACCTGCTCTTTTCTAACAAAGCGTTACTAGGACGTCATTTTTGGCTGTTCAACAACCAAATAATATAGATTTTCCAAAAGCATTGGCAGTCTGGAACCAAGCAGAGTGCTAGAATTAAAGACAGGCCAAGTGTTGTTTCATTTAGTGCGTGCGGTTTCATAATAATGTTACTTTCCCTCTTACACGACTCCACCTCAAAATAATAGCACATGATGAGCAGAGCCGGTCTAATACCTTAAAGCATTTATTAACCAACTGGTTGGAAGAGTGGAATAAAACTGAATCACTATTTGAATTGCACTGAGATGGCCCACAGGAGGGTCTTCAAAGATCAGATGAGAAATGCAACTTACAATTAATAGTCTTACAATACAAGCAATTGTGGGTTAAGGGTCTTAGTCAGGGACACAACTGTGGCATAGATCCGGTACCTTAACCACTAGGCCACCACAGTCCCAGTAAATCCACTGGCGGGATTTGCAAACTCCACACATCACCACCGTGCTGCCCAAACTTGGATTTGTCACTCCACAATTCACTTTTCCACTGATATTCATTCCAAATATTTCTTTAGTACATCTTAGACTTTTCACCAAGTTCCCCGTGATTCCTTGGCTGCTACCCTTTCAGAAAGACCGTACCTACTCAAGCTTCTTTTGGACTGTACAACCTGGCATCACATACCAGATTTCTTTCTTCCAGCCTAATACAGTAACATACATTGGACTGCCTTTGACTATATTCCTATGTTCCAGGTATTAGTTTTTTTTGCCTGCAGTTCTGCTATCATTAAACATTGTGGAAAAGTAATTGTGAAAGGTCAATTAATACTTTGAAATGCAGAATGGATTGCTTCCCACAACTAATAAGTGCTTTATGAAGAGGAATGATCACATTTAATTTTTCAATAAGACACTGCTCCAGCTCACACCAAGAAATGGGTTGAGCAAATCCATCTGGATCATGCCTCTGCCCTTCTTTGACTGCTTCCTGTAAAAAGCTGTCCATTTCACACACAAGACCCTACCACGAGGAAAGCGATGCTAATCCTGATCAAGTGACTATACATGGTAAGTCATAGGACACACTTATTTCAGAAGTAAAAGAAAAAATGGCATATGCATACCACTGCAGCACTCGTCCTGTATGTATTTATTTTCTTTTTTTTTGCCAATTCCTGATCAATTATTTGCTGTTGAGAAGAGTAGTAGTTTTATACACTGCTCACAAAAAATTTCATTAGGGGTTTTATCATTTGGAAATCTCCCCTAATGTGTGTGAGCAGTGGTCATATTCCCCCAGGAGTGCACATAAAAACCAGTAAGCAAGTCAGATTCCAACCTGCTAAAATCACTCAACTTACCAGCTAAATTAAGAAGCCAAGATGATCAAGCTTGTGAAGTCTATCCACTGATTTTAAGCCTTGACATCAAGTTATATTAAAACACAACCCCATACACAAATCAAGACAATTTCAAAGATTAATTAAAGAGTAAATAAACGGTTTAATGTTATTTCGAGGATTCTTGTGTCTATGCACTACATCAAGGGGACTCCTGACACTTTAACAACCAGCCCCCATTAAAGAGTCTTGTCCCAATATTTTAAGTGGTCCAATTGGGCCATATACAGTAAATTTGTAACAAGTCAATATCTAACCATTTGAAAAAGTATGCTTCATAACCATATAAGGAATTGATATCGCTGGTTAAAATCATACTGCTTTGCCATTAGTTTTAGAACAAGGTAAAAGGACAATTATCTTTCAAATCAAATTTAGAATGCATCTCCATGTGATTGTTCTACAAAAAGACAAGAATAAAACCATGATTTCATAGCAGTCATTTGTATCATTTCACTCTAGTATTATGTACTGTATACACATTATGTATTAAATATACACTACCTGGCCCAAAAAGGTCACCAGTTTAAATTGGTATAGGCTCCCATTTGATAATTACTGTATGGGTGATTATGTTTTAGTTGGCAACAACTTATTTAACCCCAACTGATGCAGTGAGCAGCTTCTTATTTGTTACACAACCAGGTTGAAAGATTCATCCTGTGGTCGTGGAAAAGATGTTGATCTGAGTTAAATTATTAGCATCCATCAAGCAGTAAAAAAATGTTTAAAGAAAAACTAGGCAAATAATTAAGGGACATTTCATTATGGAATATTCATTTGGGAGCATCCCCTCTGTGAGCAGTGTTTTAAAATCAGGTTAACAACTGTCCAATGCATTATTTAAAAGTGGAAAGATTCGAGGAAGCCATCTTCGAGGAAGGAACGTGGTCAGAAAGATTGTGATCTGTGATTACTTAAATGTTTGACTAAATCAAAACAGTAAAAGAAAAACAGTAACAGGGATATTTAATAGTGAAAGAGCATTTCCACACAGGCAATGCAAAGGGAACTAGAGTTTTGTAGCCTTATGAAAACCACTTATCAGTGAAAACCAAAAACAGCTTTAATTTCCTAAGAAGCATAAAACTCAGACTCTGGAGCACTGGAAGAAGAGTTAGCTTTACCCTGTTCCAGACTGATGGGCATATCAGACCAAGAGGCAGCTAAAAATGGCACCGCCATCATGGCTAGTGCTGTGGGGCAGTGCTATGATATGGGGTTGCTGCAGTTGATCAGGTCTAGATTTATCAAGCTTGTGTGTCCAAAGAACTAGGTCAGCTGATTACCTGATTATATTGAAAGAGCAGGTTATTAAGTCAACAGATTTAACACTGGGATTCATCGGGCTCATACGGTGAGTGGTTCAGAGAGCATGAAACATTGGTTTGACACAGCCTGGCCACCACAGTGCAGAAATGAACCCCGATGAGAATCTTTGGGATGGACTGGAGAACACACTGCACAGTGGTCCTAATCTCCAATCATCAATTCAAAATCTTGCTCATAATCAAGACTAAAGGCAGCCCAGCAAAATATACTGATTACCGCAAAGTGAGACGGCATCTGATTTGTGTGAGCATTGTATTAGTGAGACCTTTTTGTTGGCCACATAGGCTGTACAGAATATCACAAAAAATTGTAACCAATTTTGAGTTAAATCTGTGTTAAAATGTCATAATTCAAGGGTGGAAATGGTAACATGAGCAAACAACATTCTAAAAATTAGGATACCCACTTTTAAAGTGCATATAGTGCAGCATATCTCACTTTTGGTAATGTCCACGGCTGATGGATGCTACACATGCACAATGTAGACTTTCTTCACTTGATACTGTTAGTATTTCTGTAACTGCCCTCCAAGTTATACACTTAAATACTGCTCACAATTTAAACGAAAAATGAAATCCCCTAATTTCTGTGATCAGCACTACCATACCATACATCACAGGAGGAAAGCTTTGTTTTTCATAATTTTTATTACAACATTTTTTTTTTTACAAGTCAGGCATCTACTTCAGCTCCTTAACAGCCAGACCTACAAGAGAACAGAAACACATTCAGAAATAAATATCAAAAGTAGCATGGCATCACTCAGGTTTTAATACAGTCATTTTTCACCATGAACTGCTGAAAGATTCAGGACTGCTGTAATCGTATAACATGCCAGCGTTAAGCTAGTGACTACTGACCAAAAGGTTCCGCGTTCAAATCTAAGCACGGACAGGCTGCCACTCCTGGGCCTGTGAGCATGTGCTTAAGCCACAAGTGTTTGGGTTTCTACAATCTGTAGTTAGTAAAAATTACTCTGGATAAAGTCATCTGACATTCTGTAAATGCATACATGACTACATTTAAAAAATAACAGCCAAATTCTAGAAGTGGTCCACAGGAGCTAAATCACCATTTAAATAACTTTTGTTAAAGCAGCACATGCTACCAGCTAGCTAATAAACATATATTTAAAGCTTAAAGCAAAATAAAAAATAATCTAAAATGATTAAAACCAATCTTATTTTTATAAAGTTGAATAACACGTAGTTTACTGAATAATGTATTTAGAGCTGCTGCTCGTGCTGTGGGTGTTAAACATCTGCTGAATGTGTATTGTTGAGTGTAATATACTGAGAGGGGAAAAAATTCACAAATAAGAGCATTTCTGCTGAATGTGTATGCATGTGTATGACTATATTCCCAATGTAAAGTCAAATAGTAAACAATCCATTGTAATTCAATGAACGCATGCATGTCATATGCGAGTGTCTAATTAGCTCAACTGCAAAAAGTTAGTCATAGTAGAACTTAAGAATAATAAACTGATCAAATGCTGACAAAGCTGTCGAGCTTAATTGAGTAAGCATTAAACTTTCCTAATGGTAATTCCAAAGATAAGCAAATACTGAAAATAATGGCAACACGAAATATCTGAAACTGTAGTCATTAAGGTCAGGTATCATTTGCATTGATCGATTCTGATTCCCTTAATGAATCCAAGTTTCAATTCCAACACAGTGAAAAATTGTGCTATATATTTAGGCACAAAATCTTTTTTCCATTTTAAAATTTAAAAAATGTCAACATCAAGCTTTTTTTTAATGCAAGTAAAACAAAACCACGTGATCACACTGGTCCGGATAGAAAAATGACTACTGCACGTTTTTGTGCGCTTATCGTGACCATGATTTTATAGAATACAACGCATTTTAATTGTTTAACATGTACCTGGTTCTTGGAATTTTGGAACTAGTTCTGAAACATTTGTAAACCATTTTTGCTAAAAGAAAACACTGGAATTGAACATTTGCATCTAATGGGCAGCTTTAGTACACAGTCACAGTGGTCTACCAGAGGGCTAAATGGTCAGTGTTGGTGAACCGGTGGAACTGAAGTTTCTAGAAGCTAAAAAGCAGAAATTCAGCACTTGGTTCGTCTTTTATTCTAGCAAGTGTGTAATGCACAGTGAGCACAGAGCAGGCCCAATGTGTTTGGACAACTTGCATTTAATCAAATTGATTAATACAGGCATTTCAGCCTTTATAACATCTGTATTTGTCTGCATTTGTGAGCTTAGCACTGAACAAACATGTTTGTAATCAGTTAACATCAATAATCCGTTGTGTCCAATCATACCATATAATTAACCCGTTATGACGACAGTTTTATTTTACTTATTTTATTATTTAACTGGAACAGTTAGTTTAAACTATGTTAAGATACCCTTCAATGATGTAATTAGTATAAACTAACTGCTAAACTTTTCAGGCTATTTTCAAAACATCAGCACCAAACCTGATACATTTTAAAAACGACAAGTGAGCAAGGCATTTAAGGAGTACTCCACATTTTTTATCAACAAATTTTAAATTTTCAACAAATTTTTTTAGACGTGATCTTACCAGGTGGAAGGGACTGTTTGAGCTTCTCAGCCTTCTCCTTGTCTGTGATGACCAGTGTGTAGAGATATCTGCTGCAGCGCACCTTAAACTTGACATTATCCTTGTTCTTCTTGATCTTAACAGCTACACAAAAGGCTTCAATTAACTCTAGTCATGTGCCAATACATTAATCACATTTACCTAAACCCTTTAACGTTTAAAACTACTTCAGTAAATTGCATTTTCTATTACTTGGACTATATCTAGCAACTAAAAATATCTCCAATATGATCTGGTAAAACTTCCCTTGGACAAAAAAAAAATTCCAAAATCCTGGAAACAACCTATTTTGGGAGTCAGGAGTCCTGAGATTTGTACAACTGACACGACAAATTAATAAATTATTAATAAACTTGAGACAACATAAAACCACTTAAGCTTCTATATACCATTCTTGGATTTGAGAATTAATTTACCCTGCTGCCTGAACATAATTTGATTATTACAATTAGATTTTTCACCTCTCCATTATTCTAGTAGTAACTAGGCCACTATTCTCGCTCAACATGCATACACCACCTTCAGAAAACATTCAAAAATCCATTAGCTGTGCACGATGTGAAAAGAAGCACTTACATTTAGCGTCCTTCCTCCTTGCTGTCAGCAGGAAGTCTTTGATCTCTTCAATTTTGCGCGGCTAATGGAAATAAGTAAATAATTTAGAATCTATTTATTTGCACATTGAAACGCACCAGGTCCCCATTAACAAAAATCTAAGCCAGACATACACTAACACATGCAGAAGCAAGAGCATTAAATATCAATTTAATGCAACAAGGATACTTTGAACTAACTTTTCTTACTACAACTCAGACGTTCTCACTTCAAATATTATCATACCCGTTATACTGCATACAGTACATACATTATAATCACTATCCTTCAATTCTTCACACCAATCAAGAGTCATGTTTCTGTGTGAAGTCTGAATGTCCTCATGTGCGTAATTTGCTTTCCCCAAACATTTAGAACCCATATGTTAATAGGTCTATAAATTGCCCCTGTATGTACCACACACAAATTAGGAGATAAACTGTGTTGTCAAATATACAGCAATCGATTTCTGGGACAATTCTAGTCTTTGAAATGCTAAATGGTGACTTAAGATGGCTGCCATTTTTACGACATAGCCTAAAAGATATGCTTCCTCTCCCATCACTTGCTGGGGTAGGTCATGTTCCTTTTTGTCGGGGGTCCTGTGACTTGACTCACCCTGTATTATCGTTACAATCACTCCAAACAAACATACGTATTAAATCTTGTAACATAACATCCTCGCAGGTTATTTTACCTACACCTTGTCTCCAACATGGCTTGTCCATTTAACACACAGACGCGCTTCAGAGTTTTGCAAAAACAGATTGTAGACCAACTGTTCCTCTACATAATGTGTTACATCAGTACCCCCACAGATCAGGTACTATTTGCATGGTGGATCGTTCTAAAAACTGCAGTGACCATGTGCTGGTGCCGGTGTGTATTGTGCTGCTCAAGAGTGGATCAGACAGCAGTGCTGCAGGAGTTTAATAACAGACTGGTTGACTAAAACAGTCCATAAACCAAAATGCCCAACCAAGAACCCTGTAGGCTGCATCCAGTGTGCCATGATGAAAGATTAAGATGGCAAACTCTCTGCAGCAACAAGCTACTGTCTCTGACATAACATTTACAAGCTGGAACAATTTGGTAGGTGTGCCTAATAATGAACAGTGACTGAACACAAACTCCAGCAGCACACTACTGTGTCTGAGCACTGGTGCATCACTTTGCATGGAAGATTTACTTGTTGCTATGGCTATAGCTAGTGGCAGTTTGACAGCAATAACCTAATCTCAGATTAAAACATTTATACGACAATATTTAGCCTGATCTTTATCATGGTACTCTTTTCCATTTCACCATTATATTACAAGTCAGTATCAGTGACTCAGCATTTGAAAATGTATTCATTTAAAATTAAGAATTAGTAGATGGTTCCCATGTGATCCTTTATTAGTATCCACAAAGTTTGTGCTCTGGATATCTCCACAGAGTGGTAATAGATCAGGCAGTATTTAATACAAATGTATATATTTAAGCTTCCAACAAGGCGGTTAAACCTTCCACTGCTGTCGAAAGCCATAAAATGGTTCCATTGAGGTGTCTGACATGTATATCACTAATTTCTCTTTTCTCTTAGAGATGATGTTTCGGTACCAGTTCCAGCACCACACACCTAGATGCTTTTTCCAGCTCAGCATCAGTCTACTGGTCTCCAACAGAAACCAGTCCCACCAGAGTGCAGTAACTCCCTCCAGCATTTGGACATTAGGAGATGTGCCACCAAGGATCTCCCACTGAGGACTCATTATAATTAAATGATTTACCTAATTTTGCTATAACTTAATGTATTTATTTAATTAACATCTAGGCCACCCATGGAGGATGGGTTCCCTGTTGAGTCTTGGTCCTCCCAAAGTTTCTTCTACTTTCAGGGAGTTTTTCCTTTCCACTGCAGCCCTAGGCTTCCTCAACTTGGGATTGCCTTTTAAGATAACAATATTGTAAAGTTATTTTGAGACAGTGCACCACTGTAAAAAGGGGTGTATAAATCAATTTAATTGAACCTTAAACCCTAAGAGTGCAAAAACTGTTTTATTGTTAGACTCACGGTCCAAAATCTAGTGGAAACCACGGACAGAAAAAGCCTGTTGTAGCAGCAAATGTGGAGACGAATTCCAAATTAATAACTATATTCTGAACTTACGTATTTAATTATGTATGTGTTTGTCTACAGCGTATCTGAACAAGTAGTCCAAAGTAGCACGTTAGCTTCGCGGCTAGCCCATGCTAAACGCCAATTCCGCTTAAATAAATACACACAGCTGTTTACTTTTAAACAATTTAACATACCCCAATATAAATACAGATCAAACATAACCCACTATAATAGAGATTTTAACAGAAAAACTAAAGGCAGCTCTCGAGCTTTCTTACCATGGTAACAGCCGGAACCTGCAACACACGGAAACAAGGCAGAGAGACAGCTATTAAAATAACGCCATAAATAAACAATCATCAACAAATCTCGATTAATTCAGAGCATGCACTTATTCTTCATGTTTCTTTATTGGTCTATTGGAATGGATAATACAGGATTGCAAAGATTTCTAGAGATTATTTGTACCAAGGTTTAAATTACAACGCTTACACATACCTCAAGCGCTGAGGGAAAAGGGGCGGAGCCTTCCGTTTCCGCACTATTTATAAGTACGCTACGGCACCTCAACAGGGACAAGTTTGCAAACGCGAAACACACAGCGAACCCTATCGACGCGGCGTGTACACCAGGTGTCGATGTTTGAACTTTGAAAAGAAGTCAAAGCTTCGTTGTAATTCTTCTATTTCAAAATGAATAATAAGAACTGCTAGATAATCTGATTCTGTCCATGTCCCATCACTGTCAGTGTGTTCTGGCAGTCTTGGGTGATCATACAACCTACTGAACAGTCAATGTGTGGAACTCTCGTACAGTTT
>JAVSBV010008347.1:0-12671 GCA_033117975.1 Parotocinclus spilosoma
GGACCCAACTGTGGCAGAGGTGGGATTTGAACCCTGGACCTTCTGGCCCATAGTCCAGTACCTTAACCACTAGGCTACCACAGTGTTACTGAGAAGTGTTACTGAGCCCATATGGTAATACAGTATACGGTCTTAAATGATGTTGGTTCATAATGCAGTGCCGCCTGAAAGATCAAAGGTCATCGGCATACAATGTTGGTTCTCGGTCTTGCTGCTTACTTGCAGAGATTTCTCCAAGATTTTCTGAAACTTTTGATGATATTATGGACAGTAGATGATGAAATTCCACACTTCCTTGCAATTGCATGATTAGAAATTTTGTTCTTAAACTGCTGATTTTTTTATCATGCAGTTGTTCAGAAAGTGATAAACCATGCCCCATTCTTGCTTTTAAAGAACTGAGTCTTTCAGAAGTGCTCCATGGAGGGGAGCAGAACTGAAGCTGAGGGAGTTAAGGAGACCATGGAATGAGATACCTGCAACGACCGCATCAGCTTGTCAACAGTGGGTACCACCAAGCTCAAAGCATTCTGGCATAATGTGACTGGCTTAACAGCTCACGTTACCTCACTTAGCTGGTAGCAAAGCTCTGTTAGCTGGTTTCCGAGCATCAGAACGGGAAGTGGGTCCGGATCAGATGCTGCTGCCACCATATCGACTCCAAGTCAACTGGACATTTGTGACTATAGTACTAGATATCCTGAGGTTTATCCATTGAGGTTTTTTCAAGCCACAAGTCAATTCTGGACCATCCTACAGTCTTTGGAAAGTGGTTTAAGAAAAATGATAAATATTATATTCCAAGTCTGTTGTCCTCTTAAATGTGAAGTTAGCTTCTGTCTGTGATTCTACGTCATCTATGCAATTTCTGAGCTGCTAATAGACATGAACCCTGATAACTGAGATTTTAAACGCAAATTATAGTATTAATTTGTTTTAAATCAATTAAATGAATGAATTAAATTTACACCACTTAATGAAGCTGGGTAGCCATCATAAAACAATGCCCCATGTATAATACAAAACAGAGCCTTTATTTGCTAAAGAAAAGAAGCACAGAATATGCGGCAGCAGATATTCAGGGCAAAAATTATGCTTAATCCTCTGAGACTTTAGCTGGTTACAATAGAAAATAGTTGTGCGCCAAATTGCTTGCATTTACTTCAACAAGCGGCAAAGGGCAGCAAAAAAGAACAGCCATGAAGAGTGTTTATTTATTTGCTCTTGCCACAGGAGGCCCTCTCAGAAAGTTTAGAAAGCCATGTGTTATGAAATTCAGCAAAAGTGGAAGCATAGGAATATAAACCTGACTTGAAGTAGCCTTTTAGAAGATAAATGGCTGTAAGTGGTTCAACTGGAGGACCCCAGAGAATTAATGCTGTTTCTGTTGACTCTCCGAGTCAACTTA
Source organism: Parotocinclus spilosoma (assembly GCA_033117975.1). NCBI lineage: Eukaryota > Metazoa > Chordata > Actinopteri > Siluriformes > Loricariidae > Parotocinclus > Parotocinclus spilosoma. Next base: position 1,409 of record JAVSBV010008347.1, read on the forward strand.
TCTTTGCTGCTTTTAGTGGCATTAGACTTAAATAAGATTAAACCAAATAAAAATGTAACAAAAATGTGAAAATGAGCTTTCTCTGGTAATATAGAGCACATTTCACTTGGCTCAGTAGTTATGAAGTGAAATGGAAAAAATAACACAGAATTACTGAGAAACAAGAGTTCTATATCCAGTTTAAACATTTCCATACCATTCCAACTTTTTCTGACTTGGGTTTGTAGTTTGGTGGATGGATGCATGTATGGATGCATAAAGAGGCAAATTTTTGTTAGGTTGTTTATTTATTAAATGTCACTTCAGCATATATTAATTAATGGCAGGAGCAAGGTAAATCGGATCAAATGGTTAGTCACTTGGCATAAACTCTGGCAAAAATAAGTCCTGAGAAACAAATCCAGACACAAGACCCCTAAAAATATGATTCAGTATGAATATTCCCATGAAGCTCTGATTTGCATAGTATTATGCAAAAGTCTTAAGCAACCATTGAATTTGTTGCTAGATGTAACATACTGCTGACAACTGTCAACAAAAACAGAGATTTTAATACATATGTGCATGCATATGCATATGAGAATTAATATACACTGTTCACAAAAATTATGGAATATTTCAAATATGAATATGAAGTGACAAAACATTTTTTTCCAGCAGTTCTTGGGGGATCCTTTGCCACTCCTGCTCCAGGGCAATTTCCAGCCCAAGGGTTGTGGGAGGCATTGGATGGTTTGCCAGATGTCTTCCTAGACTTCAGATGTTGCTGAAGAGATGCCCTGGTAGGGGCCTTGAATTATTGTCCATAAAAAAAATAGTTTCTAGCTTCTGATGACCTGTAGCTTGGTACAACCATCAATGTTAATGCCAGCCCAAACCATGAATCAACCAGCACCGAAGGAGTCAGTGGATTAGCCTGTGTTCCTTGTTCACACCAGATCAGAACATGATGATTGTCAGGTTACAAACTCATCACTCATCATGGGTCCAATGATGAAAGTGGAAAAGCACACAAAATCAAGAGGTGGTGGAGTGTGTATGATGGTGAACAACAAATGGTGCGACAGTGCCAATGCTGTGACCCTCGCATGCTCCCGTACACCATACCTGGTGCTACTTGCCATAAAGTTTTATCTCTTCTATCTTATTTGAGAGTTTACCTCAGTCATCACCTGCACTGTTTATATTCCATCAGAGAGCAATAAGGACACTGAGAGCTGTGTAAGCGTTATGACACTCTCGCACATTTTCTGATTCACCACAAGGATGCTGCATGCTGGATTTTAACAATGCCAACCTCAAGCGGGTAACAGCAAACTTTCACTAGCACATCACAACAGGACACTGGGTCATTGTTACACTCCCCATAAGGACAGCTACAAAGCGCAGTCAGTCACCATTTGGGAAGTCTCACAATGGCACCATTTTTCTCATGCCTAAATATAAACAAAGGCGCAGGATGGACCAGTCCCAACCAGAAACCATGGTGGATACCAGAACCTGAAACCATGGGTGGATAAAACCATCCGTGAGGCTCTGAATGCTTTCGGTATTATGACTACATTAAGCACTATTGTGGTTCTCATTGTCTTCCTTTGTAGTTGACTGGAGTTGCACTAATCTTCTTCTAGTAACTTATTTGCACTTAGAATGTAGGCAACAATTTTTCTTTACCAAACACTGGCACTGAGTGACAACTATTATGAGAATTACATGTGCGCCAATGTTTAAGCTGGAAAGGACATACGAGACGCGCAACTCAACTTAGCCCAATATTTTCCATAAACTTATGACAGAGTTAGCGAGCTTCTTGGATTCGAAGTGCAGGAGAATGTTTTGCGTCTACAGCCAGACCGCCTGCCCTGGAGTGTAAGGTGGCCTCGGACGACGTCGCCGATTGGCTGAGCGCTGAGCCAACGTACGGGCTTTAGGAAGCACTGCTCTGGTCCTTCTCCACGTCCTTTGGCAGCGGCACATGTAGTGGGCTACAGAGGGGACTGCCACCTCCATCTCGGGGTCTGGAAACAGTGGCGGGAGATAGCCCAGGGACGCCTTAAAAGGGGATAAACCTGTGGCCATGCTGGTGAGGGTGTTGTGAGCGTACTTGGCCCAGGCTAACTGTAAGCTCCACTTGGTGAGTTCCTCAGCAGTCAAGCAGCACAGAGTAGCTTCAATGTCCTGGTTATCCCGCTCCACCTGCCTGTTGGATTGCGGAAAGTCGGAGGTGAGACTAGCTGTTGGAAGTCAGTGGTGAGGCTAGCTGTGGCACTGATGGCCTTTTTTGCTGAGCGCGATAAGGCAGACCGTCTTGGAGAGTCTGTCCACCACTGTGAGAAAAAAAGTCTTCCCAGCGGATTCAGGGAACCCTGTGACGAAGTCTGCGGCAATGTGGGACCAAGGACGTCCAGGTACAGGAAGCGGTTGTAGGAGACACGCAATTGGTTGGTGGGAGGCCTTATTTCGTGCGCATGTGGTGCAGGCGGCCACAAACTCGTTGATATCTCTCTCCATGGCTGGCTACCAGAAATGTCTACGTAGGAGAGCCAGGGTTCTGTGGTTCACTGGGTGGCCTGCGAACCTGGAGGAGTGTCCCCATTGAAGGATGGGAGGTCAAGCTGAGATAGGGACAAACAGGCGGTTGGGTGGTCCACTCGAATTCGATCCCCTGACAGGTAAACAGGTTAACAGGTTAATTGGGAACAGGTGAGAGTAATGATTGGGTATGAAAGGAGAATCCCTGAAAGGCTCAGTCTTTCACAAGCAGGTATGGGTCGAGGTTCACCACTTTAACTGCATGAGCAAAAACTCCAAAAGTTCAAAAACAACATTTCTCATAATGCAATTGCAAGGACTTTAGGGATTTTATCATCTATAATAAATTAAATTTTATCAAAAGATTCAGAGAATATAAAGAAATCTCTATAAGTAAGCGACACGGCCGAAAACCTACATTGAATGTCCTGACATAATTCTGTAATGGATATTACCACAGGGGTTCAGGAACACTAAACCATTTTCAGTAAACACAGTTCATCGCTCCATCTACAAGTGGAGCCAGAAATGCCGCCAACTTCTCTGTGCCCATGCTCATCTGAAATGGACTGACTCAAAATGGAAAAGTGTACTGTGGTCTAATGAGTCCACATCTCAAATTCATGTCCTCCAGGCTAACGAGGACTGCCCAGATTGTTATTGGTACAAAGTTTAAAAGCCAGCATCTCTGATGGTATGGTTGTGTGTTAGGGTCCATGACATGGGTAGCTTGCACATCTGTGAAGACACCATTAATGCTGACAGGTACATGGAGTAACATGTGCTGCCATCCAAGCAATGTCTTTTTCAGGGATGTCCCTGACAGGTACATGGAGTAACATGTGCTGCCATCCAAGCAACGTCTTTTTCAGGGACGTCCCTGCTTATCTCAGCAAAATAATGCCAAGCCACATTCTGCACTTGTTAAAACATTGTGACTTCGTACTAAAAGTATGCGGGTACTAAACTGTCCTGCCTGCAGTTCAGACCTGTCTCCCAGTGTGGCGCATTATGAAGTACGACAATGGAGACCCCGGATAGGTGAGCAACTGGGAAAGAATTCCACCAACAAAGCTTCCTCACTTCCCAAACGCTTATAGAGCGTTGTTAAAAGGAAAGGTGATGTAACACAGTGGTAAACACGCCCCGGTTCCAACTTCTTTGGGATGTGTTGTAGGCATCAAATTCAAAATGAGTGAATAATTGCAAAACATTATAAAGTTAATCAGTTTGAACATCAAATATCTTGTCTTTGTAGTGTAATCAAATGGATAAAGGTTAAAAAAAGATTTGCAAATCATCATATTATGCCTTTATTTATGTTTTACTCAACATTCCAACTTCATTGAAATAAGGGTTGTAAAAAAAGCTGTCTATCAGCAGCTCTGTAGTTACCTTTAAAGTAACATTGTTTATGACACAATTAAGAAAGGATTCAGGCCCTATCATAGTACTGAAACAGCATGAATTATGGTACTTGTAATGGGTGTGTTTTTTTCTTGTTCTACTAGATTTAATCTTGTTCTATTTTACAATATAGATCATTGTGTGTGTATATATATATATATATATGTATATATAGGCTAGAAAACACTATAGGTATTAAGAGACTGGCACTTTCTTGGTTTAAATCCTATCTGACAAACCGGTAGAAAATTAATAACTGATGAAGTGCTCAACAGTGAACAATGGTGTCCCCAAGGGGTCTGTGCTCGGGCCAATATCATTCTCCCTGTACATACTAACTTTAGGCTCAATTATCTATAAGCATGGTATTAGTTTATACTACTATGCAGATGATACACAGCTGTACATATCAACTGATCCAAATGACGGCCTTACAATCAATGACAATGGATGACAATTGGATGTCATTTATTTTCATTTTACTTAACTCAGATAAAACTGAGGTTTTATTAGTTGAAGCCAAGACCCCAGATGGCTGTTTGGTAATTCTCAGTCCAACTGTAAAAAATTTAGGTGTTACATTTACGTAATATTGCTAAACAAAGAAATAACGTGTCTTTTCAAGATGCAGAGAAACTGTTTCATGCATTTATAACCTCAACGTTAGATTATTATAACGCTCTACTTGCTGGATGCTCTAGTTAATCTAAAAATAAACTTCAACTAGTGCAGAATGCAGCAACATGAGTGCTAACTAGAACTAGAAATTTTGATCATGTCAGTCTTGTTTTGACATCTCTACAATGGTTACCAGTTAAATTTTGCATTGATTACAAAAAACGTCTTGTAACATATAAAGCTTTACACGGCCTGGCCCGAAGGTATCTGAGCGAACTCTTAGAGTTCACAAGGTGCATGACTTCTTTTAGTTCCTAGATTTAAAAAAGTCATAGCAGGGGGAAAAGTGTTATTATACATTTGCATTTACAGCATTTAGCCCTTTTCCAGAGCAACTTACAACACATACAATCTTACAATTCAAGCAATGGTGGGTTAAGGGCCTTGCTTAGGACTCAACTGTGGAAGCTTGCTAGAGGTAGAATTTGAAATCTGGACCATAATAATATGCCTGAATATGCTTTAAATAATTATGTATCTAAAATAAATCACCAAGAGGTTGTTGGGATCAGCTCAAACAAAACTCACAACAAGTGGTACATTATAGATTACTTATGTTTTTCTTTATTTTCAGCAGAATTGTCTTGAATGGCATCTTCAAGCCCCTATTATCTACAGCCTATGTATGGATCATGGAACATTAGCTGTTTGAATCATCTGTCTAGACTAGCCAGTTATTGGCAGTTACTATGTGTGCATATTTAGAATGTATGAAACTTTCTAGTAAACAGTCTGAAATGCTTGCTGTGACATTTTAAAGTTCTAAATGGCTAACCAAACATTTGCCATACCGGTTGCAGTGATCCAGTGTATCAAGTGAAGACAAAAGGAGGCTTAATATAATCAATTAACTAAAATCCAGAAGAGAAAAATGCAGCCATTCAAGAAGCAACACACTTGAAGATGCATCAAATTAGCCAGCGAGTCAGATTCATGAGGACATCCAGACAGCACTTGTGTTAAGGGTAGATTCATTTCTTTCTTTAAGTGGCCCATTTGTGGCTGTCATATTTAATTTTAAATGATATGCTTCTAAAGCATGTGCTTATTAAACAATAATATTTCCGGAGTATTGCTGCATTCACTAAGCTTGCTTTGAAGGAAGTGGGCATTTATCATTTTGAGATGGCGATGTTAACGTGCCTTGTGTCAAAAATCCATAATGATACTTCAGTTACACAATGCTCCTCCAGCTGTAGAAACAAGTCTGGAAATGGGAAAGATTCATTACTCACACACTCAGCACCACAAGAGGAGATATGAGCAGAATACTAAGATTGTATAAAAAAAGATAGCATTTACCTAGCACGCTCTGCCTCCTGTCTTCTCATCCAAAAGGAAAACAAGCTGCTCTTTCCGTTACAGACTTGTCTGGCAAAAGAGCACGTCCTATCATACTAACGCAAAGATAATGTTTATTTTTTGTATGTAGTTTTATTGCATAATTGAACTCTGTAGCTATTTACTTTCGCACATCGGAAATGTCCAATCTAAACTCAGGTACTAGTTGCTCAGTTCTTAGCTGCCTTGGTGGTCTTGTGCCTTGGGCAATGGCCATAGCTGACTAGTACAAAAATGGCAAATACACTATCTAGCCAGAAGTTTGACAGTCCCTCCAAAAGTTGTTTCAGACACACTCAATGATGAAATATTCATAATATGACCATACAGTATAGGCATTACATTAGTTTAATAGAAAAACAATGAAAGTAGAATGGTTTGTACCAGTGGCGGCTGGTGCTAAAAAAAAACTGAGGGGGAAAACTGAAATTTGTAAATTGGGGCTATCCGGTCCAAGCTCCTTTATCCTTTTGTTTTCTTCAAGTGAACGCTTTGTAAAAGCATTTTATTGTTAAGACAAAACTGAATTTTCTTTAATGATGCTACGCCAGCCTGCAAATGTTGTTGCAGCGTGAATCGAGCTAACGAACCGCAGCTGAACTAACAAGTTGATTCGGGGGATTATCCAATCACATGATGTTTAAAAAAAATAAGCCAATGCTGACACATTAAGCATTAGAGTGGGTGTGTCCGGGACGCAAAGATCTGCGCCCTGTGAAAAACCTAAAATAACCAATTAAAAATCAGCCTCAGATCACCTGATTTCCAAAAGTTGACATGCCTACATACACTCTCATTAGACCGGCGCCCCACACAGAGGAAGTGTGCACAATGTGAGCAATTAAATGCAATTATATATTTATTTTTAAAATAAATTCTAACATGTCTATTAGTCACACAGTATGGATAAACACATTTCGAACTATTTTGCAGTTCATAATTATTTTGTTTTAATATCTGAACAATTTTAAGGGGGCGGCACCCCAGCGCCCCCTATTGGCCAGCCGCCACTAGTTTGTACTAGACACCTTGGTGATTTATGTTCATAGTTGTGGTTCATAGTTTTGCACTCCTCACCTGTTCTATCCATTCATCTTTCCACCTGTCCATAATGAAATAATGCAACATGTTTAATAGCGAACTTGCACAGAGCCTTTACCATAGCTTAATAAGACTGCCTGTTTTGATAATTGGAATCCCAACACTTGGCTTATTGTTGGACATCAGTGCCCAACATTACAATCATAAATTCTAGTGTATTTTCAGAAGAGTGAAACCTGTTTTGCTTTTAATCCTGTAATCTAAATACAACAAGGTTGATATGGTATGGTGCGTTTAGGTTAAAAACAAAAAAAAAATAAAAAAATACACAGGAGGTCAGGTTAATAATAAAAAGTATTGATCATTTTGTGCATCAAACAGTGCACTACTTTGTTTTTTAGCAATATTAATAGATAATTACCATTGCCTTGCTCCACTTTTTTAAATAAGTGAAGCATAATATAAACAGCTCACCATTAAAATCAGCTTAAGAGTTTTTTGTAGTAAATCCATGCCATAGCCTTAGTGTGAACATTAAAGCTTAAGCAGTTGAGGAGGTGGGAAGTACAAAGCTCTAAGTCAGAAAATCCTGAATTGATGTAAAAATCTATAACTGTAGGAGAAAGAAATCTCAGTTATTTCCCTTGCAGTGCAGGGTATAAGGAAGGCAAAAAGGGAACAGGATGGTATTTCTGAGCATTAAAATTACTGTCTGTGGGAGCCTGAAAAATAGAAAAAGGTTTCACCTCCTGCAGCTTCTGAAATAGTGTGCTCACACAACTGATAAAGGCCTTCAAAAAGACTGTGGATTTTTCAGTCCGTTTTAGCATTAATATAGCCTAACGTAACGTCTAACTTAATTGTCTATTTTCGGCAGAGATTGAGATGTGTGGCTGTACGAGTGCAAGTTAAATGTGAGACATCAAACATGATGTCAGTTGTTACGCATGAATTATTAATTCATTTATTTTCATACAAGCTTAATTAATCCAGCAGCACAGGGCATGAGGCTGAAAACAACCATGGGCAAATCGCCAATACAGTCACACATGCAACACTTGATAGATGCCAATTGATCTAACACATCTTCGCAGTGTGAGAGGACACTGGAATACCCAGAGGAAGCCCACATTTAAATGGGGCAGGTGAATTGATTTGAGGCAGTGAATCCGCATCTATGGAGCGGTGACATGACAGAGCCAACCACACCAGTTGATATGCTGATTACATAGATTTTTATGGTTGAGTATTTACATATTTAAGTCACCAAATGTAAAATGCTGTGCACAGCACATTGAAGAACCGTAGACATATATAGCATGTGCAGTATTTTAAAATGTTAGCCACTGGTCTGAAATTCCATAAAGTTGTAGAGATATGGTATTAACATGCTAGTTACAGCTGGAGATGGTTATGAAGCATGATAATGTATTGTCCTAGCCTGTAGTCATCCGTGACTAATCCTCAAATGTAGTCTGTATAACAAGTAATTTCAAACTTCGACAAAGCAATACTGACACCAAGTGCTCATACTTGGCTATGCATCTCAACAGTAGCAGGGTCGCTTGAGTTATGTTTATGTAATGTTATTTTATTTGAGTCTCTCTCTCTCTCTCTCTCTCTCTCTCTCACTCACACACACACACACACACACACACACCAGTCCAATTTGTAACTTTTTTCTTTTGATTGGAGACTGAAACTTCCAATGATGACTATACAACATATGAAGTTCAGCTTAGCTAACCATCTATCACCAAACATATTTCATTTCTGCTATAATTTCACTGCAACTGTCATGTTGCTTTAGCTTGTTTTTTTAAATACCTAAGACCTAGCTCAATCATACATGTATCAGTTATTTTAACTATTTTAAATACAACAGGGTGCGCATTCACACCTCATTGTCATTCCAGGACTGGAAACACCTAATTCCAGGTACTAATAGCACCTTAAAATGAACTGATAATCCTAGAGGTTCACAATCTTTGGTCACTTGCAAATCTGTAATGCTGGATAATTTCCCTTAATAAATAAATTACTGTGATTAATATTTTTGTGTTATTTGTTTAATTGTGTTCAGTCTACCTTTAGGCATGTGTGGAAATCTGATAATGTTTTATGTCATATTTATTCAGAAATATAGACATTTCTAAAGGGTTTCATAACTGTACAAAAAAGTACCACTGTAGATTGGTATTGTGCCCATTTTATAGTATGATTTCTGGGAAAGGCATGAAATGATGCTGTTGAGCCAAATAATGTTTTATTATTAATTAATCCTACTGGTACACATTCAGGTGATACATTGAAAACATGCATTAAAATGTGTGTGATATTTGCTGTAGCTATCTGGCTGTCAATATACAGATCAATATAAACTGTTTTGTATGTGTGTATTAATTGTGAAGTGTATATTGAGACCTGATCACGTGAAAGACAAGTAAGATGAACATTAAGAAATGTAAAATATAGAGACTACTGCATACTGTAGTACACATTCAAGCAAACTGATCTAAGGCCAGGGTGCTCCACCATGACGGTTGGGTATGAAGCTGCTATAGTAAGAAACACAGAATTTAGAAAAGGATGACATAGTTACAAATTACATTTACCAAGCATTCATAGTGAGTAGTGCATTCATACCTATAACGTTTAACCAGTTAACTAATGTTTATGTTATGAGGCTTATCTCAAACAACCGGTCTGCTCAGGGCTCGGGTAGCCGTTACAGAGCATCTGGTGACGGCGTTTATATTCGCTGCTTAATTGACGACGCGAGGTCTCTACTATATTAGTACAGAGTTAGAAGAATGCAGGACTAATTATTACCCTCAGGGGCATTCCTCTCTCATGGGTCTTAGGTCAGAGATCACAGATGGAGACTGCTTAGAAGAATGCAGGATGCTATTATAAGCAAACTTCTTTTGGTCAATGATTGATGACTATTCTGAGATCTGTGTCTTGAGAGGGGGGGGGGGACTCCCATATAAAATATAGATATATATATTGTTCCCTGAGAGCGAGCTATGGAGTTCCAGACAGAGTCTGCACGTGATCGCATTGAATGAAAAAGCTTCCTCTTAACTCTGTTCTTCTGTCTCGTTTCTTCTCTGCACCAGAAAGAAATATACAACAATGTGTAGTGGAAGGTGACAGTGCCTTGTCCTTTTAAAGTCAACAACTATTTATTTTGGTCCTTTCTGCCACACTGTTCTTGTCATTCAGAACATCTGAGAGGAAGGCATAACTATCACAGACAGGTGATGTTGTCCTGTAGTTTGTGATGGCCTGGATGCCCTGCCATGTGTCATCGCTGTCTCTGAAGTATCTGTGGATGTTCTGGCCATGTCTGCACTTTGCCTCTCTGATGGCCTGGGACAGTTTGGCCCTTATTATTCTTAGGGACACCTTGTCTCCTGCTTTGAAGGCAGAGTCTCGAGCCTTCAGCAGTGCATGCACCTCTGCAGTCATCCACAGCTTATGGTTGAGAGGTGTGGTGATGGTCTTGGGGACAATCACATCATCTATGCACTTGCCAATGTAGCTGGTCACCGATAACGTGTACTCCAACTTGTTGCTGTAGGTTGAAGCCAGTCAGTGTCCTTAAAACAGCCATGAGAAGCAGAGATGGCTCCTGATGGTCAGGTTCTAACCTGCTTCAAAACCGGTTTTAATCATATGATTAACGGTCTGAATGCTGAAATTAGCATAGCAAGACTTCATTTGGTACGTGCTGAGAATGCTTGTGTAAAGAAAATGCAGCTTGTTCGCTTGATGGTCGGACACCGGTCGTCCTTGTGTTTATGTGCCAAAATGATTAAAAACAGACACCCTAAATAAACACAAAGCACCATTTTGCATCCGAAGTCGCTGCTGCGAGCTACAGCCTTGCTTTATATATTTCTTAAATATTTTTTATTCTGTTATAATGTAACACAAGACATTTTTGTTATATAATTCCACATTGTGTTTTCTGTTATAAAAGCAATGTACATGCAAATGTTTTAATTGCACAGCATCTATGCAGGCACAGTTAAAGTATGCTATTGTATTTAAATGTAAATGTAAATGTAAATGTATTTATTTTTGTTTAAAGCCTGAAAATATATCACTTTCAGTTATATACAAAGCTGTTGTTTATGTTATGGTACTGGAGACAGGACCCAAAGATGCGTGTGACGGGAGTACGCGACGCAGGGGGACAAAAGGAAGGGAGAACGAAAAAGAAAGAGCAAAAGGCTCTCCAATCTACAAAAGGAAA
>JAVSBV010008367.1:0-12671 GCA_033117975.1 Parotocinclus spilosoma
TGTAGAAACATCTCAAGGATGATCAGTGGAAACAGGATGCACCTGAGCTCAATTTTGAGCTTCATGGCGAAGGCTGTTAATACTTACGTAAATGTGATTTCTTAGTTTTTTATTTTTAATACATTTTCTGAACTCTCATAATGGGGTATTTTGTGTAGAATTTTAAGGAAAGAGATTAATTTAATACAATTTGGAATAAGGCTGTCGCGTAACAAAATGTGGAAAAAGTGAAGCGCTGTGAATACTTTTTGGATGCACTGTATGTCTAAAATTATGTGGTCACCCTAAGATTCTGTGACTTGGTGGCTAGCACTGCTGCCCCACATTGAGAAGGTCCTGAGTTTGATCCCAGATGGTGTGTTTTGGGTCCTTTCTGTGTGGAGTCTGCATATTCACCGCTAAGCCCTGACTCACTCGTGATCCTGTCCAAGATTAAGCAGATAAGAAGGTGAAAAAAATTAATTAATTAATGAATTCACCACCTTAATGATCAATATGACAGTTTAACAGGTTTTCACCGCCCAACCATTTTATCATCCGTCTTTCCTACCCTCCTAAAATAAAGTGTGTAAAGACATGAGATGGCAAATTTAGTTTAAACCATGGCTGACCAGCACATAACCATGAGTTGAAATTATTTGCATGGCCAATAGCGATAAAATATTTATTTATCCAACATCAGTGCCTGACATCATTTATCAATATCTTGTGCAAAGCCTTCTCAGATGAGTGACTGTTGTTTTAAAAGTAAATAGGACAAATTTTGTTGTGATTTGTAAGTGACTACAAACTTTTGACTGCATAGTGTAGTAGATCCCAACCAACCAGGTCATTCCACAACAAAAGCATATGTGCTACAGGGAAATGTAGAGTTGCCACTCCATTGGCAATTACCACATATTCTGCACTTAGCTGACCCACAGTCTCCATAGTTACTGTAAAAAGAAGCCCTGAAAATAACACTACGTGACCACCCTGAAGTGCTTTGTCAGCCATATCCAGCTGATTTTCACCCTGTTGCGTACACAGCAGGGCATGTTTCACAACATACAGGCTTTCCGAGTCATTTACAGTCTGGCAAAGATGGAGAAGTTAGAACACTTCAGCTTTGCAGGAATGAGGGGATTAGTAAATGCCATTATACAAGCATGCTGGATAAATGGTGCCGCAGGGTGTCGGATTAAATTTACCATCAAGCAAGAGGAGGTACTGAACCCGGAAAATGGTCCCTGCTCATGCTGGGCCTGATAAAAACACTTACAGAGCAGCCTGTTCCTCCATATGCCCGTCATCTCTTCTCCAACGAGTGCAGTGTCACAGCACACCACTCAATGATTTATATTCACCATGGGTTCCCAGATCATGTGAGCATTGCTTGATGCTTTGTTCAAAGTCATCGCAACTCTACCACTGTTTCAATGCTTTAGAGCACTGCAGTGAGTGAAGAGCATAGCAATCAGCAAGCAGCAATGAAAAACCCAAAACCCTGTTTCCAGTGAAAAGCAGACATAGCATATCGTCACATGTGTAAAACTTCAATCCACATAATTGTGGTTATCCATATGTATTTCATGGTTTTCCATCTCAAATCACAAAAATAAAATTCACAAATATTACAATTTCTAGTCACCATTCATGGGCAGACCATTGGATTGCTGGGCATTAAGCGTACTTATTTTCTTTGCGTACAGAGTCACCAGCCAAGTGGCTTATCTTCTCACTTCCTTTCTCCTTCTGTCACCCTCTAGTCACAACACACTGTTATTAAACCTATCCCTTTTTACTCATGCTTACAGCACAGTTGTAATAGATGCTCAAGGTGAAGCTCTCTGCTCTCTGTAAGCACTGCTTTTAGCTGCCCTCGTGCTTTTGACGAGAACTTCAGGAGTAGAATGCTCGCCCTCCTGTTTGTGCTTTCCTTTTTCTTCAGTTCACCCCAAATGGTTGCCATGCCAACCAGCCATTACACTGCTTTGCCTTCAACTTTGGATTGCTGCAGTGGCGTGTTTCCAGCTTCCTTTTAACATCTTTCTGCATTGCACCTCCCGGCTTACACAGGGCAGCAGTGTTTCAGTTCATTAACAACGTGCTTTTTAGGGGTAATTTTCTATACCCATGTCTGTGGTCACTGATCATGTGGGATGTGACCATAACCTGGTGAGCTGGCACAGATGTGCAAGCATATGTGCTAATGATTGTGTTATAAATCCATTTTTGAGCATGGGGTATTGAATTCAGCATCTGGGATTTGGAACCATTAGGTACAGTTAGTCTGATGGCTCCATAATGACCAGCAACATTTCCAGCAAATTAGATGAAAGCCCTTAAACCTAGCAGCTGTGATAATTGAACCTGTCATTCCGGTGCTATTAAAGTTTTTAAAGACTGACTAACATCACGGCCTTACCTTCCAAAACCGGAGGCAGTTATGACTGTGTTTGGATGTTCACTGACTCTCAATCACTATATATAAAGAATGGGACAGAGCAATACCACTATCACAAAAACCACCCTTGTGACTGAGTGTGAATTGTTTTGCAGTATGTGTGTGGGAGGTGATGAGCATGAGTGTGACTTGTCCTTGAATGATCACTGTAATTAGTTCAGCGCACACACCAAGGAAAAAGGCATCTCTGAAATAGCACATGAGCAGACATATGAGCGCAACGCATTTCAAATCTTCTCTACTAATGGATCCCTTTGCTTTTCCTTGTGTAGGAGGGAGTTGAGCATCCTCACAACATACGGAGTACTGGCAGAACAACAAATTCAATGACAAGCTTGTACTGTCAAACTATTAGTTAGAAAATGCATTTGTCAGAACTGAATGTAGATGTGGGTAAGCTTAAAGACATGTCAGACCTAAATAGCTATGGACATTTCAACCTTTTCTGTAGTGGTAATCCACAAGGTCACTGAGGTTGTGTGCAGATTTAATTTATATACCTCTGCATTAAAATAAAATGTCATTGTGTTAAAACTTTCATAGTGGTAAACATACAACAAAGTTTTAATTTCTGATAAATTAAGCGTTGAATGCCTCGCGAGGATTTTATAGTGGTATGTGCTACCATCTGGTGGACAATTACTGAACTGCATCCTTGGCATATTCCGAATCATGAGCTACTATAGTATATAGTGCTCACAAAATTTAGGAGATACTTCAAAATGAAATATCCCTTAATGAATTTACCAAATTAGGCACAACTTTTAACTCACTCATGGTCTGAGTGTTGGAGAATTGTAATATACAATAGATATAGATCCTTAGCAGAATTTATGTAAATGATAGATGGTTACTTTTTGAGGCAAAATATATATAGTGAAATATACAAATATAAAACTAAAAGAAAAGAGAATTTCCCAAATTGAGAGTTGTGTAAATAAGTATCACTATGCTGTATCTCATTAGGTTGTTCAATGTACATGCAGTGATCAAGTCATGGCATAAAAACAACATGCTGAAATTAGTACAACAGAAGTCGTGTCTCTGCAGACAATGCATAGTCAGCAACATAATATACAACCTAATGGGCCAGGGTTCAAATTGTCCCAAATGTGTCAAAGCTGCCACAGTTTGGTCCTTAAGAAAGTTAGTCCTTAAGAAAATTATGTAATGTAATAAAATATATATATATTTTTAATTCCATACCCAGCATGAACATTCATACTTGCACGCATGCACTTATTTTTGCAAAACACACCCAAAATGAGTGTTTCCACAACAAGCGATTAATTTCATGTGTCAATGCACCATAAAATATTTCACTAGTTGGTCAGACTTCTACTGTAACACTCTAATTGATGTGGCATAGCATAGCCGAAACTAATCCATCAAGCTTAACTCAAATTAATGCTATGTGAACCATGGACATTTCATTAATATTAGGTACACTTTGCTAATACTCCTGTTAGAGTTCCTACCTTCACCCCGCAGCGTTTGACCGTCCTCGCCGGTCGCCATTAAAGAGCTATCGGTGGGGCGGCTTATATCCAGTGTCCAATTTACAACCTGATTCCGAACAGCTGCTTCTCCTGCTATGTAGGTGTGGGTTTTAGCACTGTTCGGTGCCAGGTTGTCTCCATTCGGTACGCGCACCCGACCACCGGCGCGCTCGCGCACTTATGTGCACCTTTAGGGATAGTGGGTTATGTCCAGGGGCTTTTGGTGCCGATGGACATGTATGGAGGGAACCCCCGAGGTATTTAGTATTTTTATGGGCACTTTGAGAGTTTTTTGTCCCATACTCGTGCGCTCCTTGCTCGCCTGAGCTCACGCTCCTCCGTTGTCGGCACTCAACGAGCCTCACTTCAGCCCTACATGCGCGTTCGAGCTCACACTCCTCTAGTGTTTGGACTACCTCCGTGCCTCGCCGCTTGGGAGACGTCCCAAATCGTGCTCTGTGCACACTTGCCCCATTGGTGCTTCTGTGCCCTTGGTCCCAATCCTGACGCAGCACAAGCGGCGCGCCATTTCATCCTTTTGTTTTTTTTGTGTTCAGGAGCCTTTCGCTCCGCTCTTAGCCCCCTTTTGGTTTTTCTATATTATTTCCCCATTATTATTATACATCGTGGGACCAAAAACCACCACATCTTGTAACAACTTAAAACCAATTCTTGTCTTCAAAACCTCATGACACACATTCAGCAAGGTTTCTGGAAACATTTCTTAGAGATTTTGGTCCATATTGACAGAATTACATCAATGCATAGCTGCAGATCTGTCAGCTGCACATCCATGATGCAAATCTCCTGTTTCATCACATTTGAAACATCAAAGGATGTGTTTAAGTTAGCAGTAAAACAGTGCACTGTGATCCAAAAATGGCATGAGTTGCATTGTGTGTTCTTGTTTATTTTTCCTTCTAATTAAATTAGGTTTGTTTGTTTGTTTTTTTAAACCAGAAGGTGTAATCTCACTGGTGCATAAACTCATTCTGAGTGCGACTCATAATTTATTTTAATTTTAGTATACTAAAAGATCCATCTTTTATTAAGCTTACATACAAGAACATTTCATTTTGAAATATCACTTAATTTTTGTAAGCAGTATACATAGCCATGGTTTAACCTTGACAGAAAAATATTGATTAATCATAAAGAAACATTCTATATCTGGAATAATTTCGTGTGTAAAATACATACATGGAATTTACACAGAATAGATAGGAAGGGGGCAAGTTTCAAGCTTTCTTTGATTTGTATTTAAGAGGGATTGTATATTCTCGTGTAAACCCAATAATACTCTGATGTGATATATATTTTTTTTCAGGTATTAGTGAATTTTTCATATCCATTACCACGTTTTGTGTATTTATCTGTGGCATCTGTGGTCTGGAGAATAACACAAGGGACGCATGGACCTTTGGGATTGCTACTTCTCCAGGTGAGTGAGTCTTTTGCACTAGGTTACTGGTCTCCAGACTCGACCTGTTCTGCCTTCACCTCTGCACATGGGGCTACAGTGATAAGCAGCCAGGGTAATTAGTCTTTTCCACCTACTCGAAAGGCATGCCGCGCTGACACCTGATACCTGCCTTTGTAAGAGACTCAAGTTTTTTCCTAGAATGATGAAAAACCTGTTTTGGTCATTATGAACCTGATTTAGTGTGTCATCATATCTACCATCTACAGTATCTAACACAGTTTAGTTTGCTAATATAACTTAAGATCGGATGGTTCAGTCTAAATAATATGCCTGTATACCTACTAGACTTATTATACCTATGACCAAACAATCTGGTTGAGTAGCATTCTCACTGTAATGATATGTGAAGAAAGCAGATGGAGTTTTTTGATTTTACTTAAATTATAAAATTTTTTACTGCGGTCTTGTTCTTCACTGATACTAATATGCTAAACCATGTATTATATAACACATTTTGCTTGTCATTGTAAACTTTTTGGACTGAAAACCCCAACAATTTTTCATAGTGGTGGCCAGATGGGGCCACTGAAAATGTTGAGGTGGCACACAATACGAAAACTCAATTTCAGGATGTCTATCATTGTAGTATATAGATTAGGTAATAATTAATTATCTGATGTGCGTGGATTAATATGATACAGTTAACATTTTACAGTACAACAACGTCGTATATTCATCATTCTTTAAATAATGTCCCTGTTTCTTAAAAAGACAAAAACACAGGTTTCACATCACATTAATCATAAGAAACTAATAATTTACTGAGAACAAAAACAAAACAAGTTAAAAACATCACACAGAGGCTTCCAATTATTTTTAATACAGCTTTTCACTATTGTTGTGTGTTTATATAAACAAATATATTGCAGGCTATGTCAAAAAAATTGACCCTCTTTCATAAAGCTCCATCTTCTATTTGAAGCTCCATCTCCATCTTCTGTCACATGGTCATAAGTATTCAGACCCTTTACACAGTATTTAGTAGAAGCACCCTTATGAGCTAGTACAGCCATGAGTCTTCTTGGGAATGATGCAACAAGTTTTTGACACCTTGATTTGGGGATTCTTCCTTGCAGATCCTCTCCAGTTTCATCAGGTTGGGTGGTGAACATTGGTAGACAGCCATTTTCAGGTCTCTCCAGAGATGCTCAATTGGGTTTAGGTCAGGGCTCTGGCTGAGCCAGTCAAGACAGGTCACAGAGTTGTTCCGAAGTCACTCCTTTGTTATTTTAGCTGTGTGCTTAGGGTCATCGTCATTTTGGAAGGTGAACCTTAAGTCCAGTCTGAGGTCCTGAGCAATCTGGAAGAGGTTTTCTTCCAGGATATGTCTGTATTTGGCCACATTTATCTTTCCTTCAATTGCAACCAGTCGTCCTGTCCCTGCAGCTGAAAAACACCCCTATAGCATGATACTGCCACCACCATGTTACACTGTTGGGATTGCATAGTGCAGGTAATGAGCAGTGCCTGGTTTTCTCCACACATACTGCTTAGAATTAACGCCAAAAATGAATTTTATTATGTCATAGTCTGGAAGTCCTTCATTTGTCTTTTGGCAAACTCTGTGCAGGCTTTTAGCTGAGTTGGGCCACTCAACCACAAAGCCCCGTCTGGTGGAGGACTGCAGTGATAGTTGACTCTCTCTGGAGCTCAGCCACAGTGATTTTTGGGTTCTTCTTTACCTCTCTCACCAAGGCTCTTCTCCCATGATGGCTCAATTTCTCAGGTCTAGGAAGAGTTCTGGTCGTCCCAAAATTAGTCCATTTAAGGATTATGGAGGCCCCTGTGCTCTTAGTAACCTTGAGTGCTGCAGAATTTTGTTTGCAACTTTGGCCAGATCTATGCTTTGCCACAATCCTGTCTTTGAGCTCCTTGGGCAGTTCCCTCGACCTCATGATTTTCATTTGCATTGCATTGACATGCACTGTGAGCTGTGAAGTCTTATATAGACAGGTGTGTGCCTTTCCTTATCAAGTACATTCATTTCAATTAAACACAGCAATATGTAGAATCATCTCAAGAAGGATATGAAGAAATTGACAGCTTTTGAGTTAATTATGGGTGTCACAGCAAAGGGTCTGAATACTTATAACCATGTGATATTTAAGTTTTTCTTTTTCACTACATTTAAAAAAAATTCTACGTCTCCTTTTTTCTGTCAAGATGGGATGCTGTGTGTACATTAATGAGAAATAAAATTATCTTTTTTTATTCTAGCAAATGGCTGCAGTGAAACAAGGACTGAAAAATGTAAAGGGGTCCTGAATAATTTCCGTACCCCCTGTATGTATATACTGTTCACAAAAATAGGTGTCAACAAAGATCCTGATTCCTGAACTTGACAGCTTCAGCTTCTTCTTTTTTATTATAATTTCTTAGAAGAGGAATTGTTTGTTGCTCTTCCATGCTCAAATACTTCCTTATATAAGAATGCACACCAACCTTCTGATGCAAGAAAAAAATGTAAATAAGTTGGTGTCCGTTTTGGTCATTTTTGTCCAGTTTATAATTGAAAATAAAATGAATAACTCCAACCCCCCCTGTTGTAAATATCATCAGGATTAGCGGTGCTTTGCGCAATGCATTATGCATAGTTTCAGCCTCACACCTAGGCGTGTCACACAGCTCTTCTTATAACACCCATTGGTAAACATAGGCCATGCATCCATACTGAGGGAAGTGTTTGTGTGTTTAACTCTAGCTGTGTTTATTCTGAAGTTATAACCCTCCATATATCTAGGAAGTAAGATATCTACCTGGTCGTCATCAGGCAGGTGCTATTCAAATGAAACCCTACAGATCTAAAAGTGTAACTCGACAAATATGTATTTTAAACAGAAACTGTCATAGTATTTACGTTATAGTGTAGTCATTGAAGTGTTATAGAACGACTAATATCATTTATTTAGCTTTAATAGTTAGTTACTATGCTGAGTTTAACGGGTTTGTTTGGTTTCTTTCTCAGGTTAAAGATGAGCTCGGGCGGGGCCAGTAGCCTAAAGCCACACACACACACACACACACACACACACACACACACACCTGGTTCGCACTCGACGTTGCTTCTATATCCGTGCAAAGTGATGATTTAAGGATCTTTGTATCCTTAAATTTGATAAAAACTCAAAATAAATCAGACATACAAACTTTTACCTATGGATGATGAATGGAAATCTTGGACTAGTTAGACATTGTGTGTATTTAGGAAACTTGAAAGCGTCAAGGAAGCAGGAATCATGCTTGTGATTCGCCTCACTTCAAATTCAGTGGAAAATGGTAAGAACATATGTATATATTTTTAACTTTTTTTAATTTTACGAAAGCGATTTGGATTGATTACTTTGTAAAACAGATGTCGGTGACAAATTAACTAAATGCGCGCGTCGTTCGTAGGTCGTATGTTCATGTATTTACGCGGAACTAATGGTTTACGGCAATGGAGGTTTGAAGGATAAAATGAGTTAAATAGCAAGACTGTTTTATTTATATGGTTAATTACTTATCCGTAATATTGAGGTTTTTTTAATTTAACCAAACGCCATATCAAATATCAGTATCAATGTTTTAAAGACTTCATGTCATGAAATGTTCTAGTAAATAATAGTGGAGCACTGTTACTTGAAGCTAGTATTGTTGTGTTATAACGGAAACATTGTTCAAAGATTACTTAACTGTAACGAACCACAAAATAATGTGATTTGCTAAGTTAATACGTCATAATGTAGAAAACCAGCATGACTTATTATACAAATCATCATATACAACCCGTTATTGTATTGTCAATAAACACACACACACACACACACACACACACACACACACACACACACATATGTATAATGTTCCCCAAAAAACTGTTCCACAAAAATCCTAATTCCTGAACTTGACAGCTTCAGCTTCTTCTTTTATTATAATCAATAAACACACACACACACACACACACACACACACACACACATATATATATAAACATATATATGTATATATATATATAAACACACCTATTAGAAGATTTTTTGTTGTTGTTCTTCCATGATCAAATACTTTCTTATATATGAATGTACAACAAAACATCTGATGCAATACTTATGAGAAACAATGTGTGCTTTTAAATAAGTTGGTGTCTGTTTTGGTCATTGAAGTTTATAATCAAAAATAAAATGAATCATATCGTTCATGCCTAGTCATGATGTAAGCCTCAATAACCTTTTACAAAGGAGTGTCAAAATCCTTGCATGTTTTAGTGATAGAACACCCATGTTGACAGAGTAAATATCAATTTCAAGTGACTAGGTCACCTTATACTAACAGTCCACACATGCGCATTCTTTAGCAAACAGTGGGTAACTGGTAGTTATTTTCCTATTACCTACAGTTGTGCTTATTAGTTTACATATCCTGGCAGAATTTGTAATTTTTGGACTGTTTTTAAGAGAATATGAATGATAATACAAACACTTATTTTTTTATTCATGGTTAGTGCTTTGGTTAAGCCACTTATTAGCAAAAAATTGTGTTTGCCCTTTTTAAATCATAATGGCAACAGAAACTATCCAATTCACCCTGATCAAAATAGCTTGGGCTCCTGACAGACCGCTGCATGTTATCCAGTGCTGCCACTGACGTTGTTGGATTACGAGCCATGGGGAAAGCAAAATAATTATCTGCGAGAAGGATCTGTGAGAGAAGAGAGTTGAACTTAGAAAAGAGGAAAATGATATAAAAAGATAATCAAGGAATTAAGAATGTCAATTAACAGTGTTCAGACTCTAACTCAAAAATGAGGAATTCTGTTGAAACCAAGAAAAGATCAGGAAAAATGCTTGGAATGTAAAGAAAAACCCGCAATTAACGTCGGCTGACATACAGGACTCTCTGTAAAGAAGTAGAGTGGCTTTTTCAAAATGCACAATAAGGAGGCACTTGAAGAAAAATGGGCACAGGCGTGGTCAAGTCACCAGAAGAAAGCCATGCTTGACTATGCCAATGTCACAAAGCAGCCCACTTACAATATGGCAGACAGCACAGAGACAAACCTCAACATTTCTGGAACAAGATTATTTGGAATGATGAGACCAAAATTGAACTTTTTGGCCATAATCATAAACATTACATTTGGAGAGGAGTAAACAAGGCCTATGATGAAAAGTACACCATCCCTACTGCGAAACACGAAGGTGGTCGGTGATGTTTTGAGGATGTGTGAGCTACATAGGCACAGGGAACTTGGTCAAAATTGATGGCAATATGAATGTAGCATTATATTAGAAAATACTGGAGGAAAAATTGCACTCATCAAGCTGCGCATGGGACACACTTGGACGTTCCAACATGATCCAAATCACAAGGCCAAGTCGACCTGTCATTGTCTACAGCAGAAAAAAAGTAAAACTTCTCGAGTGGCCATCTCAGTGTTCTGACCTCAATATCATTGGGCCAATTTGGGGAGATCTCAAAAGTGCAAGAGTTTACAGGAACTGGAGACATTTTGCCAAGAATAATGGGCAGCCTTACCATCTGAGAAAATAAAGGGCCTCATCCACAGCTACCACAAAAGACTTCAAGCTGTCATTGATGTTAAATAAGGATATATATAGTATTAAGTACTAGGGTATGTAAACCCTTGATCAGGGTGATTTGGGTAGTTTCTGTTGTCATTGTGATTTCAAATGGGCAAACACAATTGTTCAGTAATACATGGCTTCATCCAATCACTAACCATAAATAACAGTTGAAAAAACTGTTTTTGTATTATTATTCATATTTTCTGAATGAGCACAACTGTATTACTATGACCGTGAGATGGTTCCCCCATGCAACCTCACCTCCCACAGGGACCTGAATATGGTGGTGGAATAGCCACCTAAGACCACTGTACCACTTGAACTAATTTTCTCATTTTTTTTATTCCAGTAATAATAACAATACAAATCGTACCTAGTTCCTGAAACTAATTTTGTTTACAATACATGCAGACCCCAAAACCTGTTCCACAAGTTTTAACAGGATGAAGTCACTGGGTACAGCATTGCTGAGGAAATGTAAACAGGGAACTTATCTGCACTAACATTAGCTTCACACATATAAAGCAAGCAATTTCCCCTCATATAATTGTACATATGTATAAGCAAAGAAATGTTAATGGTTTCAGATGTGCAGCATTCATCAAAAGCAGCAAAATACATAATTAAATGTAATTTAAATATTTACAGTTCTCCTTAAACATGACACTTTTTTCATTTTTAATAGGGACAACAATAAAGTTATTTTGCTCTGGATCCAGCTCTGCTTGTGTGATTGACCCTGATTATGAGAGAGCTATCAACTGGTCTTTGAGCAGTGAATACAACTCTACCATTGTTGTGTCTCTTGCTGCTGACAAATGGAGCAAGAGCAACTTCTGGATTGGTCTGAGCCTAGCTGTGCTCTCAGCTTTTCTCATAGGGGGAAGTGTGATCCTGAAAAAGAAGGCACTGCTACGTTTGGCTGCAAATGGCCAGGTTCGAGCAGGTAAGTGTGTTTAGGCAGTTGTTTTGTCTAAAATGTCATTCTGCAAAGACATTTTTTTTATATGTCATGAAATGACAAAGGCAGCATACAGGTCACATTTAGATACTACAGTATATCAACTGAATCAGTTCTGGTTTTAGCTTGATTTATTGCATAGACATTGTTTCAAAACAGCTTCACAATAGCATAATTTAGACCATAAATGAGCAAGCCAGAGGCCACAGTGACCAGCAAACACTTGTGTGTCAACCACGTTGTGACAGTTTGTACATAGTTACACTATATAATGAATGCAGCAGTTTCTAGTGAGTTCTGTGATTCAATGACCAAGGAACAAGGATTTAGTTGGAGTCAACTCTTCACATAGAAACTGCATCATGACACATGGGCATGTGTTGGCAGCATTAACCCTATAAACTGCAGGTTATTCAACACATATATTTGAAATGCCAGAATACAGCAAATTCTTGATCATATAAAATTTTACGATTAAGAGAATGATTTCAGATGCAGCTCATGATCATAATCATAGATGTGAGTGGGGTTAGAAGTTTTTGTTTATTATTTAAATGAACAGGTACTTACAGTGCATCCAGAAAGTATTCACAGCGCTTCACTTTTTCCACATTTTGTTACGTTACAGCTTTATTCCAAACTGTATTAAATTAATCTCTTTCCTCAAAATTCTACACAAAATACCCCATTATGACCATGTGAAAAAGTTTTTTTGAGA
>JAVSBV010008388.1:0-12670 GCA_033117975.1 Parotocinclus spilosoma
GAACGTTCTGTCCGGAGAAAAGGAGAAGCTTCTAGAGAGTTCGAGCTCTTATTTTGTATTTAGTCACCGAAACAAACCTTTTTTTATTTTTATTCCTTTAATACTTTCATGGATTTTACACATTTTTAAACGGAAGAACTTGTGATAATTCGTGTGGGTCTGGTTCCATCTAGATGTGTCTAAACCAATAACATTTTACTGTATTTATTTAGTCAGAATTGAAAGATTTGCGGGAAAGAACAGCTCTTCTTAAATTTCTGATTTGTACAGTCAGGATGTAGATATTTATTATTGTTCTTTAAAATAAATCAAATGCCAATAAACTTAAAAAGTAAGTATTAAATAAACATCGTCTAGCTTTTTTTAGTACTGTACATGAAAAAGTAAATTTGGTTAAGCTGGTCACATTTGCAAATACTAAGAAACATAGTTTACATAGTTTTGGCACATGGGTATGGTTTTGTACTCTCATTTTCTCCAGTATGATGTTTTTTTTATGTTATTTGTGTAATCTTCTTGTCCTGTACTAAAGTTATTTATTATTTTGGGATCTCCTACATTTCACTTTACTAAACATTGATATCTGTAATTATGACTGAGTAAATCTTAAATCCTGATTAGTCCACATTCCCTTTCAGTGTAGGTGGAAGTGAGGACATTAACATCACTGTTATTCACAGAGAAGCCTCCCAAACACCAAACTCTCAGTTTAGGTATTTAATTATTTTTTACACTGTAACGGTGTCACTTGTTTATGAGTAAACACAAAGTAAAAGCCAGAACTGTCTAGAAGTTTATTACACTAAAGTAATAACCTGCGTTCTCTTAAAAATTGTCAGTTTTGGTAAGATGCACACACGTGCATATGTTTTTGTGTTTGAATTATACCTAAATTGTTTTATCCTTGCACCTTTTCGGTGACTAAACACAAAATAAGAGCTCGAACTCTCTAGAAGCTTCTCCTTTTCTCCGGACAGAACGTTCGATCTGTGAGCTGGAGATGGGCGTGGCCTAACAAGCGGGCTGCTTGCTGATTCGCTGGCTCCTTTCAGAAAGAGCGAGAAAGCGCGAGAAGCTGCTCGGTTTCGCCCTCTAGTGAATATAAAAGTAAGATGCGAGTGAGTGAAGCAGTAACAGATCAACGAGGAGAGAAACCGAAGAGCAGCAAAGCAGCAGCTTTATTCACTATATAGTCTGGAGAGATTTCTGAATCAGCATTAATGTAAGTTTAATAAGTACATTTTATTCCACTGCTGTTGTTTATCGGCGTTAGATATAAATGTTTAATGTAAGATTATAGACAGAACTTACTGGTTATAACTAAATAATCTTAAAGATGTAGACTTTAATAAGATTTATAGAGAATAAAGACTAAGAGCTTGCTCACTAAAACGCAATCTTCATTATCTATAATTCATTACAATCTAGTAACTAAAATGAAATGATCTACTTTGTACATGTTTTTGTATAAATGTTTGAATTGTTGTTTCTCTGTAACTGTATTTAACCTGTTATTTTTTCAGTACATTTGTCTTAACTTTTTTCAATTTTCCATCATAACAGACATCACAGAGAACAAGAATCAAGATGTCTTCCGCTAAAGGAACTGCTATTGGGATTGACCTGGGCACCACGTACTCCTGTGTAGGAGTGTTTCAGCATGGAAAAGTGGAGATCATTGCTAACGACCAGGGAAACAGAACAACCCCCAGCTACGTAGCTTTTACAGATACAGAGAGACTCATTGGAGATGCTGCAAAGAACCAAGTAGCCATGAATCCCAACAACACCGTGTTTGATGCCAAGAGGCTGATTGGCCGTAAGTTTGACGATCCTGTCATTCAGTCTGACATGAAGCACTGGCCCTTTAAAGTGATCAGTGATGGAGGAAAGCCAAAGGTTCAGGTGGAGTACAAAGGAGAGCAGAAGTCCTTTAATCCTGAGGAGATCTCTTCTATGGTTCTGGTGAAAATGAAGGAAATTGCAGAGGCTTATCTGGGACAGAAGGTAACGAACGCTGTTGTTACTGTTCCCGCCTACTTTAACGACTCTCAGAGGCAGGCCACTAAAGATGCCGGGGTGATCGCTGGACTGAACGTGCTGAGGATCATCAACGAACCCACGGCTGCAGCCATCGCCTACGGCCTGGACAAAGGAACAAAAGGAGAGCGCAACGTACTGATCTTTGACCTGGGAGGCGGTACGTTTGACGTGTCTCTCCTGACCATTGAAGATGGCGTCTTTGAGGTGAAGTCCACAGCAGGAGACACTCATTTGGGTGGGGAGGACTTTGACAACCGCCTAGTCAACCACTTTGTGGAGGAATTCAAGAGGAAGTACAAGAAGGACATCAGTCAAAACAAGCGAGCATTAAGGAGGCTGCGTACAGCTTGTGAGAGAGCCAAGAGAACCCTGTCGTCCAGCTCTCAGGCCAGCATTGAAATCGACTCCCTGTATGAGGGCACTGACTTTTACACATCTATCACCAGAGCCCGATTTGAGGAGCTGTGCTCAGACCTGTTCAGAGGAACACTAGAACCTGTGGAGAAAGCTCTGAGAGATGCCAAAATGGACAAGTCCCAGATCCATGACATTGTTCTGGTTGGAGGTTCTACAAGAATCCCCAAGATCCAGAAACTTCTGCAAGATTTCTTCAATGGACGGGAACTGAACAAGAGCATCAACCCAGATGAGGCGGTGGCCTACGGTGCTGCAGTTCAGGCTGCCATCCTTATGGGAGACACTTCTAAAAATGTCCAGGATGTACTTCTTCTGGATGTGGCCCCACTGTCCCTGGGCATCGAGACAGCAGGAGGGGTCATGACTGCCCTCATCAAACGCAACACTACCATCCCCACCAAGCAGACCCAGATCTTCAGCACGTATGCAGACAACCAGCCTGGTGTTCTCATCCAGGTCTATGAAGGCGAGAGAGCCATGACCAAAGACAACAACCTGCTGGGGAAGTTTGAATTGACGGGCATCCCACCTGCACCTCGTGGGGTTCCTCAGATCGAGGTAACATTCGACGTCGATTCCAACGGCATTTTGAACGTCTCTGCTGTGGACAAGAGCACGGGCAAAGAGAACAAGATCACTATCACCAACGATAAGGGCAGGCTGAGCAACGAGGAGATCGAGAGGATGGTGAAAGAAGCAGAGAAGTACAAAGCAGAAGACGATGTTCAGAGAGAGAAGATCTCTGCCAAGAACAACCTGGAGTCTTACGCATTTAACATGAAGAACAGCGTGGAAGACGAGAACATGAAGGGCAAGATCAGTGAAGAGGACAAGAAGAAAGTCGTAGAGAAGTGCAACCAGGCCGTTAGCTGGTTGGAGAACAATCAGCTAGCTGATAAAGAGGAGTTTGAGCATCAGCTGAAGGAGCTGGAGAAAGTATGTAACCCCATTATCACTAAACTGTACCAGGGAGCAACAGCAACTGGAAGCTGTGGAGCTCAGGCCCGATCCGCCTCAGGAACAAGCAGCCAGGGGCCGACTATTGAAGAGGTGGATTAAAAGATGACATTTTGCATAAGATTTGAGTCTCTTTAAAGTTGCTTTCACACAATGTTCTTATTTATAATCTCTGTAAATAACTGACTTGAAAAATAACGGGTTTAGTAACAACTTTGTACTTACTATGCAAAGTATTTTGCCAATCTACTGTTACTGTAGTGCCAATCCTGTTTGAATAACCATGTAACTAAAACAAAACTGTACATTTATTTATAAAAGTGCATTGTATATAAATGGTTCTCTAATATACAGTTAAGGCTGTGATGTTTGTAATTTTTCCTGGGATGTTTGGGATCTAAGATAAGGCACGATATTTTAACAGGAAATGTGGTCAATAATATTTTTTTATTGTCTGATGCATTACTAAAGTAAAATAAAATGTTTTTTTGTGGTACAGAAAACTGTTGTTTATGTTTTTGTTCACAATAATGAGTGTAGTAATTCGCTTAACCAGTAGAGGTCAGTGTTTACGTGCTGGTTTTAGTCATCGATTGGCTTCCATTCTCCACCATATTAAGTTCATTGTCTAATTATTTACAGTATTTTACATTGTAAACACTTGGTGACTCCTAATTTCATGTTGTCTTAATTTTCTAAAATAAAACTGCTTTAGTAAGTTTTAAGTTCACCAATAAAACGCCAGTGGTTACAAGGCCCTTTCATCAAGTAATCTCCAGGGAATGGGAGGAATCATCTACAAAGAGAAAACTTCATACAGAGGGGAAGAAAATTCCCCTCCACACAGACAGTTTGCTTTTCCTTGCTGAGACTTGAACCTATGTATCTGTAACTGTGAGTGAGAAAACAGCTAACAATTAACCACATCGAACCACCTCATTGTGCCTCCATGATTTTATATTATTATGTATATAATTTAATTTGAATTTAATTGTAATGCATGCATTTGAAACGTTAATTAATTTCTTTTAGAAAGCAAAAAGAAACATTAGACCAGGGACGCCAAAACCTTAGCATGAGACTGCAAATCTTGAATAAAAAAATATAAAACCAAATTCTCACACTCATTCTCGGTTTGTGTGTTTTTGTCTCGCAGTGATGTAGGAACAAATACACTGTGAACAAATCGGTGATATTTCATGATGGGAGATTTTTTATTCTCAAATTTTTATGAGCAGTAAAAATTAGATCTGAACCTGTCAGTTAAGTATCATTGTGATACAATTAGCAGTCATGAAGACCAGACAAGATTAAGTGTATTGTGGTGACTCTAATGTACTCTTGCGAAAAAAAAAAACCCTTATAAACCCATCTGTATGTACTTCACTTACTCATTTCAGTACAGTAGTCCACATTTTATATCTGGGCTATCCCTGGAAAAAGAGGGTCTAACCACACAGTGAATGGTAAAGCATCTGGCGATTTACGCATTGACTTTAACGTTACGTTTATTGAGTCTCATATTTTTTACTTGGACTGTAAGCGATTAATATCAAAGACAAATACTGTGAAAACTCTGAGAAATTGGAGTACCTGGAGAAAACCCTTGCAGACAAGGTAAGAATATGCTAACTCCACACAAGTTCAGGCCAAGAATTAATCCCGAGACCTTTGGAGCTGTGAGGTATGAGCATTGCACCACCACGCCATGCCTTATTTCACTTCCAAAATCAAATCTTTAATTCATTTGAGTGTGAACCCATGTAGTGTAAAACCATGGCATCATGACAATGTGATATAAATGTGAATGTGATTTATGTTGTCCCTGTGCACCTGCTCGAGTGTGAGACAAACTGTTTGCATTCAGTTGGCCTTGTGATAGAAAGGGAATGTTAAAACACCCTCCCAAAAGACATAACACAGAAGCAACACTTGAGCACCATCACTCCTTCGTCAAGAACCATCCAGTGCTCCTGTTCTCATCTTCTGGCCACCGTCTCTTCTCTCTCCCCCATACTCCAGCAGGATCAGGTTTGGGTCTGATGGAGCGGAAAGTAGTTCTTATTACCGGCTGCTCATCAGGCATCGGCCTCAGCCTGGCCATCCGTCTCGCATCAGACCCATCAAAGAAATACAAAGGTAAATACTACTGTGTTCCGGTTCTGCTACACTGAATCACAGTACTGTGTACGTGTTATGATCATTTTGGTTTTGTGTGTTTAGTTTATGCCACCATGCGGAATCTGGATAAGATGCAGCCGTTGTTGGAAAATGTGAGATGCCTGCATAAGGAAACCTTATTCATACTGCAGCTGGACATTACTGACCAGCAGTCCATACTGTCCACCCGGAGCAAAATCACGGAGGGAAGAGTGGACATATTGGGTGAGAAGGAAAGAAAAAATTAAGTAACAGCTTTGTAAACTGTGCAAACTTTTAAAATGATAAACAAAACTGTAATTAAAAAACTTTTAGCAACAGAAATTAATTCATATCTAGTAACCACCTTATGCCGGTCAGGGTTGTGATACAGAGCACTTTCAAACTTGGACAGGGGACCAATTAATCGCAGGACAAAATACTGACAAACATTTGTACTGTATTGTACTGTTGTACTATATTACTGTACAGGACTATTGTACTGTATTGTACTGTACTGTA
The DNA here is from genome assembly GCA_033117975.1 of Parotocinclus spilosoma. Lineage (NCBI taxonomy): Eukaryota > Metazoa > Chordata > Actinopteri > Siluriformes > Loricariidae > Parotocinclus > Parotocinclus spilosoma. Next base: position 6,079 of record JAVSBV010008388.1, read on the forward strand.
CTGAACACCCAGAGGAATTTAAGATACTGTAAAATGTGATAAGTTTAATTCATGATCGGTTATTAAAGACTTTCAGCAGCAAATATGATAAAAAACAAGAAGCTAAATATTTTCGTACGGTACTGTGCAAAAGTTTTAGGCCACCATTCCATTTGTTCTTTTAGCAATGGTATAAGGACCATATATATCATATTGTCAATGACTGGATTGTCAAATTTGCATTTGTATTTGTCACGCCCTATTACTCTTTTCCACCAATCTTTGTTTATTAATCTTTTTACCCAATTTTCTCTTTCAAAAAGTGGCTTCTGGCCTGCTACCCTTCCAAAAGTACCATCCCTGTAGAAGGGCCAACATGGCATCCTGATGAAAGGCCACACTAAATGCATACCAAAGTTTGTTTCTGATTTTCATTCAATTTAATCATTCATTATACCGTTGAAATTCTATATTTAATCTAATGGTGGCCTAAGACTTTTGCACAGTACTGTATGATGAGTCTAAAATAAGCTCAGGTTTCATAGTGGTCCAGTATGCTAGCCCACCACCATAGGGACCTGGGTTTGAGTCTAGTGGGTATGGGTTGGGAGGCCAAGACAGGTCTATGCCCTGCATTCAAAGGTGAATAGTGTAGCGCCCCCAGTCTGACAAATGGAATATATCTTGAGAATGGAAAAGGTTTCGTATAAATAAAATAAAATAAATTAATATGTATAAAATAAATTATAATATTATACATTAGTCCAGACTTTTTAATTGCTTGTTCCTCGGATGTCCCTACTTAAGAATCTAAAAAAATAAAAATAAATCTTTATTTTTCAGTACTCGAGGACTATGTGAAATCAATACAAGGAAGGAGGAAGAAATAAAAATACATTTTTTTTAAAAATGTATATAACCTACAATTAAATTAAGGTGAATCTGGAAAAAAATTATGTGTACAAATGAACAGAAGACCGTTGACTCTAAACCGGAGGGCGGAAAAAGCTAAAAAAAATTATATTTTTTATTTTTTATTTCAACTATTGGTGCTGGCTTTATTTTGTAAGTCAGGTGAACTTCTTTGGCAATTACAATACAATCAATTCTAACATGATTTTAATAATAATTATTATTAAATAAAATACTTCTGTCTGTCTCCTGATCAGTGTGTAATGCGGGGGTGGGACTGATGGGACCTCTGGAGGCTCACTCAGAGGACATTATGAGAGGAATTCTGGAGGTAAACTTGCTGGGTACTATCCGCACAATCCAGAGTTTTCTACCTGACATGAAGAGGAGGAAACAAGGACGAATCCTGATCACTGGAAGTATGGGAGGACTGCAAGGTAATAAAACTATGTGCAGACAACATAAAAATTCAGTAGAGTAGAATATGTTATTGTAATGTGATCATCTTGGACTGGGCATTTATTTTTTACTAACACCATAAATATCTTACCCTGGTACTTAATAATGAAAATCTTCAATAAATGTTGGTGAAGATCTTGGTGGGTCCTGTCGCACAGGAATGAGTAAACTATTGCTCACAATAATTATTAATTTAAAAAATAAATTTTCAAAATGAAATATCCTCTAATGAAAGATCCCCGAATTTTTGTCAGCAGTGTATATACTCTAAACAAGAGTCCAAAATAGTTAATCACTTTTCAATTCTGAATAAAAAAATCAGTTGCTGCTTTAACTTTGACTTCTTTAATATAAACAACATGTAAAAAAAAAAAGTCTTTTGAGAGACCTTTGGTGAAAATGTTTGTTTGGTTCTGTTTTGGATGAATCACACTGCAGCAGCATAATAACCCAAAACACACCTCGATGTTTTACAACTACTTGAAGATCAAGCATTTATGGGGGCACTTGAAGACAGGGAAAGACAATCATTCGGTAACCTCACACAAAGATGCTCTTTGGAATATTTAAAATCATGCTGGATAACATAGGTCATCAGATTCAAAGGTTTTTTCTTCAAAGCTTCAGCTTTTTTACTCAGATTAGGGTTATGATTTGTAATGGCATACATTGTGTAGAATAATTCTCAGGTTTTTCCACATTAAAGAAAGGCCTGCGCGACTTTCTGGAGCGTGCCTTGTCCATTGAAGAAATAAAAGAAGAAATAGAGGCCTTCTACTCTATGAAACCTGGCAAATCTCAAGGTTTGGATGATATTCCACCTGAGCTATTAAAAGCGTTATGGGACATCGTTGACCCCATGTTTCTGAACTCCTTTAACTTTGCCACAGAACAAGGATCTTTTCATAGAGGTCAAAACACAGCCTTAATAACACTTTTATTAAAGAAAGAGAAGGATCCCTTGCAATGTTCCAGTTACAGGCCAATTAGCCTAACATCCACAAGTTATTTGCCAGCTATGAGACTGGACACTTGTATTGGAGGTTTAATCAGCTGGCTTCCTTAAAGGAAGATATGCTGCAGACAATATCAGACAATTGCTTCACATTATTGACTGGTCCTATATACAAGTATCATCTACCGCTGTTCTTTCTCTTGATGCACAGAACGCTTTCGATAGAATCGAATGGAACTATCTCTGGTCAGTTCTAGAACGTTTTGGTTTCGGGTATTACTTTATTAAAATGATAAAAAACAATGTATTGTAACTCATCAGCCCGTGTACTTACTGGATCGCTACAATCCCCTTCCTTTAGAGTAACACCATATCTGTTCAATTTGTCTCTAAAATCATTGGCTAAAGCAGTGCAGTTAAACCCGTCAATATGCCCCATAATGTGCAAGAACAACACAAGATCACATAAAATCTCACTATATGCTGATGATATTTCATTATATTTATATATGTAGAAGGGTGCAGGTCTATTTTTAGCTTTGTAAGCAAGCATTAGAGTTTGAAATCTGATGCGAGGGAGCCAGTGGAGAGATCAGAGCAGTGGTGTAGTGTGTGTGAACTTGGGAACATTGAACACAAGTCTTGCAGCTGAATAGCAGAGTGAAGAGAGAGTTACAGTAGTCCAGTCTTGAAATGACAAGGGACTGAACCAGAATCTGCGTTGCCTCTGTGGAAAGAAATGGACAGATGCTTCTGATGTTGTAAAGAAGGAAGCGACACGACCGAGAGACGTTAGCAATGTGGGAAGAAAAAGACAGTTGATTGTCCATAGTCACTTCCAGGTGGCGAGCCACGAGAGAGGGCGAGATCTGAGTCCTGTCAACTGAGAGTACAAGGTCTTGGTAAGGACAAGAAACACCTGTAAAGAGTAAGACTTCTGTCTTGCCAGGATTTAGCTTAAGGTGGTGATCTGCCAATATATTATATATATCAAAAGTCACTTCCAAACATGAACGTCTAAAAATTTGCAAAGATTTTGGCAATATTTCTGGGTGCAAAATCAACTGGAACAAGTCTGTATTATTGCCCTTAAATGTAAGTCCCTGGAACTATCCCATCCCAAATTACATGATTTAAACAGTTTACTTACTTGGGTATTACAATACATTTATATTTACATTTACAGCATTTAGCAGACGCCCTTATCCAGAGCGACTTACAGTTATCAGTTCAATACAGTCTTACAATCCAAGCAATTGGCGGTTAAGGGCCTTGCTCAGGGACCCAACTGTGGTAGGGGTGGGATTTGAACCCTGGACCTTCTGGTCCATAGTCCAGTACCTTAACCACTAGGCTACCACTTAGCAATTATTAGACAATACTTTGCATTCTTCAATGTGTTTGTAATAGTCGTACATTGTTACTATCATGTTTACTGTTGCGTACTAATTATATCAAAAAGGCATAAATGCAAGGAAAACAGAAAGCAAGCAGAAGGTTTCACATATTGCCACGACAACAGATTTAGGGTCAATCAGAACATCCGAGCCACAGCCGTGCTTGACCGCGCTAAACAAAAATTGTCATTATCGATGGCGTTTAGTTTGCAGATGGCGGGACTGCTGAGCTGTCTTTAACTGCAACTGATTTTCTAGTTTGCTGATTGCCCTCTTTTCTGCAACATCCATTCAATAGTCAAAGCCACTGAGGATGATCCACGTCAAGCAATTCAATCTAACGATATAGACTGCGACGCTGGTGGTGTCTGTACTTTGTCTCCTGTCACAGTTTGTTTCCTCAATTTTAACTTCAGTCCCATGTTTTTGGGGAGAACCCTAGCTCGATTTACGCACCCTGCACTCAATCGGTGCGGCTATCCTGTCTGGTTACACGACGCAGTGAATATGTGAATGCGTGTGAACTCGACAGCGTCAGCTCGCACATCATTAAAAATGATCACAAGATATTATTGTGGATACATATTGCACTTCCCTAGGCGTTCCCAAGTTTTTTAATCTCCCTTTGTCTAAAGGACTGTGGAGGACTAGTGGGTAAGACACTGGACTATGGACCAGAAGGTCGAGGGTTCAAACCCCACCTCTGACAAGCTGCCACAGTTGGGTCCTTGAGCAAGGCTGTTAACCCACAATTGCTTGGATTATAAGACTGTATTAATTGTAAGTAGCTCTGCTAAATAACATAAATGTTTCAAATTTATGACTTTTATAAGAATATCTGATATGCACACTGTATTTTTGTTGCTGACTCCTCAATGACGATTTGGATTTCAAAAATGGGTTGAAAAAATATTAAACAATTAGAGTGATTTATTTATTTTTGTAATGTATTAATTTATTGTGTCAGTTGTACGTTATATATTTGTCTTGCATAAAGCTTGTCCTCACTTATCAACACTTCAGCAGAATGACACTGATTTGGTATCAACCAATCCGACTGCAAGATCGGAATTTTCTGTTGTACAATAGGAAACGTAACTAACTGCAGCACCACAGAGGAATATCGGGAATTATACTGCTATAGCTGACCAGTCACCACTGGTGAGAAGCTACACATTTAAGCATTTTAAGCAAGATTAGGCATGATTAATCGTGATTAAATGTGATAAATGTGCTTCCTTACCCTGAAGAGCTTGTGCATTCGGAGAGTGGCACTGCAGAAGACAAACCGGATCATCAGCAGCCTCAAAAACTCATCCCCATAGAATTGCAAGAAGGCCTGATCTAAGGTGAAAGGGACCGAATCAGTCTATAAATGACAAACACACTTATTCTGCAAACAATACATTGATTATACAACCCCAAATCAGAAAAAGTTAGGCCTGTACAGAAAAGGTTGGGGTTTTTTTTGTTTTTTTTAAAGCATGGTGTTTCTTACATTTACTTTGACTTTTCTTTCATCTCCTTATGACCCAAAGATATTTTTTCTGGTTAATTTTATTTGCTAATAAATAGCCTTTCCTACGTTTCACGCCTCTATCACAACAAGACAAGGCAAAACCACATGCTGCACACATTACAAAAGCATGAAGTTCTGACCTGTCCCCAAATTTCAAATAACACCTTAAACACTAAATCACTTGGTCTCTTCGATGCAAAAATGTCTTTAAAGTGTTGTGCGAATGAATGGAAACGTTACATAATGATAAAGGCTTTATCGTCCTAACTCTATTTGTTGCAGGCCTGAAATGCAGGAATGGATGTTTATTAACAAATGATAAATGAAATATATTTGGGTTCATGCTATCTGCAATGAAAATAAAAGTCAATGTAAATGTAAGAAGCACTTTTTTTCACATTTTCAATACTATTATAACTTTTTCTGATAATAATTAACACCAGTAATGGTAAAACTTTAAAGATCCACGTTTACCAATGGCTCGAGAGCTGGTGAGCATCTGTCCGATGTCATGGAAAACTTTGCGCAAGAACTCCTGGGCTTTGTCCCATAACCCCTGGCGCATGCTGGTCAGTCCGCAGATGGACAGGAAGCCCATGAGGGGGTTGTAAAGGAAGAGCGTGAAGAGACTCCCGCGCTGGGTCTGGTCTGAAATTGAAAATAAAATCTATGTAATAATGATTTATTCATTATTTATTCATAGCCTAGACATACATTTTAAGCAGAGCTGTGAAGCGATTCAAAATGGTGAATTGCGATAATCACGTTAATCATAAAGAAGTTGCCTTTTTGCCTTTTTTTATATTTGAAACTAAAGACTTTAGTATAAATATATATGCAATATAAAGGCTTTTTGTATGTCTGTATAGAAAAGTACAACACAGTCCCACATGGACCATAAAAGCTTCAACATATTGTATTTATTACATTTGTAATAACTCAAAAATCAATCAAAGGACACACCTTTGTTATTAGGAGTGTCACGATACACATAGTAATATAAATTTTTTTCGATACGATACGACCTGTGAATCGAATTCATTGAGATTTTTTCTTAATTATTTGCTGCGCCGTTTCTGAACCCACGCTACAGAGCTGTAGCCATCTGCAGATCACAAGAGAGTTCTCAGGGCCGTACTGTAGTTTCATACGACATCTAGTGACACGGTGTATAACAGGTGTGTTACTATGACGACGCCCGAGCAGTGTTACCAGTGCTACTGGGGGGGAAAACGTCATGCTGTTGTTTTGGTTAGCCTGCTGGACGATTAGCTGACTGTGAAATGGCTAGCAAAGAGAGCAAGACTGAGCTGGAACAACCAAAATCACCCTCGTATCTCCTGTGTGGGAATATTTTGGTTTCCCAGTCAG
>JAVSBV010008399.1:0-12670 GCA_033117975.1 Parotocinclus spilosoma
CGGCCGATGCTCTAGTGTTACTTCTCGTTTTTGGTGAGTATTCATCCGCTGAGTAAATACTCTATTTACTGTAAATCTAGGCCACCCATGGAGGACAGGTCCCCTGTTGATTCTTGGTTCCTCCCAAGGTTTCTTCTACCACTTTCAGTTTTTCCTTTCCACTGCCACCCTTGGCTTGCTCAATTTGGGATTGGCCTTTTAAGATAATATAATATTATAAAGCTGCTTTGAGACAATTCTCCATTGTAAAAAGTGCTATATAAATAAAATTTAATTGAAAATCTTAATATTTTATGATTTATAACATTCCTTTATTGTTAGAATGAATATTTTTTATATATTTGAAGAATAATTTGCGAATTTTTAATTTGTGAATGTGAAATTTGTGATTTTTTTAAAATGTAAAAGTTCTGCAAAACCAGTGAAAATCTGCTATACATTTTTCCATTAATATTTGCATTATATATATGTATTGAGTCCACAAAAGGTGAACCGCGAAGTGGCGAGGGAACAGTGTTTATAATAAATAACTAGTGTGAAACTTTGTTACAAAAACAGACTAAATATGGTGGCTGGTGAGAAGCTCGTAGCATGTCACTGGAGGACGTAGGGTCGGTGTGATATAAGTTTTATGACCTGGGTGTATCGTATCAGTTTAATTGCAGAGCTGATTAATGGCTGATAATGAATTGATATACAGAGTTCAGATTTTTACCGAGCGGTCACTGACCTGAACTAAATATTTCATGCCATTTCCGACAAAGTTAATTTTAGTTAAAACTGGGAAATGCGGACCATGAATCCATGTGCAATTTTAAATGATGCAATTTAACTTTCAAAGAAAAGCACATTCTTTATTTTGTACAGAACATACAGTTTTATTTGTCTAGACACCTTAAAAAAATGTCAGAAACTGGATACCTGGCAGAATAGTCACTGATTGGAATTTCCTTTCAAAGATTGATATTAAATATGTGAGTCGTAAAACAAGTTCACTGACCGAGAGGCCATTAGGCTTTAATAGGACACTCGGAGGACCTTTATGTGTTGCAAATGGTGTCCCTTTAACGTGGGTTATAGGAAACCTTCCACCCGGCGCCTCACCCTGTACTCTTGTACAGTACATGATGTTTCTCATAACCCTTTATCTATTAGAGGTTTAATAAATAAAACAAGTGTTAAGTCTTATATCTGAAGTAAGATTTATTCAAAAAATCATCATTTTCTTTAACAAAGTTTCTTTTGGTAAGGGTGGCACGCTGGGGTAGGTTGTCTGGATCCTTTACCGGGCAAAGGCAGATGCACAGAGCACCATTCCACCCCAGAAAGCCCTGCTCCGGGTTTGAGCCCAGGTTCCAGAGCTGTAATACTAAACACCAAGTTAAACATTTAAGATGTACCTTCCGGAAATAAACTGCCACCTTGCGTGTTTTAGGTGTTTAAGAATGATTGTCCTATAATATCTGCAGGGAGGGCAACAGGACTCATAGATTAAGAAGAGGTGGTACAGTGCAGATGTTAGCAGATGTTAATGATGTGTCAAAGGGAGCGATTTCATTTATAAATATAATATGACGATTTGGCAAATCTAAAGACTTCAGGCAGGCTTATGAGCTAAAGTTCTCTGAAACCTTTCAGGAATATCAGGTCAATGTCCAGTATAGTTCTACATCTTGACTGGTGTTACAACAAAAGGTCATAATTATGATTGGGATTATATTAAACTGACACATAAGGCAAGAATAAAACCAAACACCCGATAGAAATATGTATGTTTGTGTATAAAATCTTTAGACGCCATAGATCCATAAAGTTAATGAAATAAACATAGAATGAAGCACTGTTGTTTATTAAGGAATTAATTATGATTAGTTACTACACTGCTATGTTTTGTACGTCACTATATAATGGACTGTTTTTATACTAAGGTTAGGGAAGTTAACCACAGACCTTGGCCTTACCATCTTATCAGTCTAATAGTGGGGTAGATGGGCGTAGCCAGGGCAGTGATTGGATAATCTCTTATGCAGTTTGGAATTGCACTGATGATCCTGATAGTGAAGACATTCAGTGTAAGCACTGCTGGGAAAGGCAGAGGATACACAGCAGGTTAGTACATGCAGGTTAGTCTCTTATTTCTCTCAGTTCATCTTTTTCTTACGGCATTTTAAGTATATGCTACACAAATTATCGCTCGAAATAAATTATTAGGACCTTTTATTTATATATATATATATATATATGATCATAAAAATGTGTGATATGCAAATAAAAGCTTTGTTTGAAAGTTATTTCCAGGTAGTTTAATAGTGTTAGATGTGTTAATAAATAAGGTTGAGTTACTTTTGGCAAAGGAATCAATCTACACACAGTTCATGAAGGACTATGCTTATGGTAATAATCTATCATCTTTTTATTTTTTACTTTTATTTACATTTAATGCTTGGCATTAAAACATTTAAAAGCTGATATTAAAGAATATACGATGATTAATGACAAAACTGTGATCATTCTAATACTATGATACTCCTAAAAGGTGTGTTTTATGACAGAAAAGCGGTTGTGATTAGACACAGGCCAGGCCGTACATGTACATTTCATACTGCAGTTTTTTAAACAGTCTGCCGCCCTAATATCCTCTGGAAATTCATTTTAGGAAAAATAGACAATATGGACAGAGTATATATGAGATCACTAAATGCTATTGTAATTGTAATGTTCATTTATGTAATAAATATGGAGCCCAGATAGGATTACGGTGTCATGGTGTAGTACAAAGGGCGGCACGCTGGCGCAGCAGCATAGAGCAGGTTTGCCTCCGCCGTCATAACATTGTAGCGTGTTCGCGTGTTTTATTCTGGTGCTCCGGAAAAAACTGACATAAAACAAACAAAACACAGGGGGAGAATGCAAACAAGACAGACATGGGGACTGGAGGAACAGACATGCTAACACAAAGGACAGACATATTCAGACAAGGAGCAAATACCACAGACAGACGTCCAGTGATACCAGACCGGACATAAAACAAGTAAAACAAAGCAAAGCTGCAATTATGGAGCATGACTGGGGTCAAAAATGTATGACCTGACATAGTACAAGTGAAACAAAGGTGCAATTATGGAGCATGACTGGGGTCAAAAGAGTGTGGCCTGACATAGTACAAGTGAAACAAAGGTGCAATTATGGAGCATGACTGGGGTCAAAAATGTATGACCTGACATAGAACAAGTAAAACAAAGCAAAGGTGCAATTATGAAGCATGACTGGGGTCAAAAATGTATGACCTGACATAGTACAAGTGAAACAAAGGCGCAATTATGGAGCATGACCGGGGTCAAAAATGTATGACCTGACATAGTACAAGTGAAACAAAGGTGCAATTATGGAGCATGACCGGGGTCAAAAATGTATGACCTGACATAGTACAAGGAAAGCAAAAGTGCAATTATGGAGCATGACTGGGGTCAAAAAAAGTGTGACCTGACATAGTACAAGGAAAGCAAAGGTGCAATTATGGAGCATGACCGGGGTCAAAAATATATGACCTGACATAGTACAATGAAACAAAGGTGCAATTATGGAGCATGACTGGGGTCAAAAATGTATGACCTGATATAGTACAAGTGAAACAAAGGTGCAATTATGGAGCATGACCGGCGTCAAAAATGTATGACCTGACATAGTACAAGGAAAGCAAAAGTGCAATTATGGAGCATGACTGGGGTCAAAAGAGTGTGGCTTGACATAGTACAAGGAAAGCAAAGGTGCAATTGTGGAGGATGCATGTGTTTAGTTGATTATTTGGTATCTTGTTGTGTTTAGTGCTTTAATCTTTACTTAGTTCATGTTTTGTTATGATATAATATTTGTATGATTGCATATGATATCTGTTATATTCCAACAGATTGTGAATAGATCGATTTAATATGAAAGAATCCAAGAAAAGTGCAAAAAAGTCTCCAGAAAATGACAGTAAGCATATGCATTTGTTTTTTTCTAAATAAGTTATTTGAAATGAAGATGTTTCATGTGTTCATGCTTGTATTTTATATTTACCACAGCTAATAAAAAAGGGTGAGTATGATGTATTTGTGTATGCCCATCAGTGAATGTATGTCCACATACAGGTCTTTATCAACGGCAACCCCAAAATTAACAGTCTTCACTTCATATTTTAAGGGATAAGGGGAAAAAGAAGAAAGAGAAAGTGCTAGGAGTCGGATTTTTCCAGCTGTTCCGCTTTGCAACATCTGCAGACATCCTGATGATGGTCATAGGTGGCATCTGTGCGCTTGTGCATGGTGCTGCCGCCCCCCTCATGCTGCTTGTTTACAGCAAGATGACGAACACATTTGTGTCCTATGACCTAGAGATTCAGGAGCTTTCTAATCCAAACAAAACCTGCACCAATAACACTGTCACCTGGACAAACGGCACAGTAGTGGAACAGGCAGATAACACCACCGTGTTTTGTGGGTAGGTTGTAGGTTGTGTGCCTTCTTCACATTTGTTTGGCCAAAGGTTTGCTTTTCTAATGCAAGTATACCATGACCAACATCCACTTGTCTTTAATACAGGGTGAATATCGAGGGTGAGATGACTATGTTTGCTTATTATTACGTTGCCATCGGAGTGGGGGTGCTGATTGTTAGTTATTTTCAGGTGCAACTAAATGTCTTCTTGTTTATCGTTCGCACAGTATTATACATTATATACATACATTATACATTATACATGACTTTAGGTGATATTTAAACAGAAAACACTGTTTATTATTTCAGATTGCTCTGTGGGTTTTGGCAGCTGCAAAGCAAACGCAGAAGATTCGTAAAATCTACTTTAGGAAGATCATGAGCATGGAAATCGGATGGTTTGACTGCAATTCTGTTGGAGAACTGAACACAAGAATAACTGAGTAATATACACTTTTTTTGTTTTACTAATTAGATTGTATGATATCTGTGACAGTAGAACAGAAACCTTGCATTTAAAAAAGTAAAAGAAAAACATGTATGAAATAAGTCATTAGGACACGTAGAAGACACTTGAGAGGTTTCATGGACTGGCTTTTGTTGTTAAGTTTTTGAAAAATCTGGTTGGTATATTTTTGTGTGGCTGGAAAAGGGAATCCGAAACCAATCCCGGATTTCACAGAGTGTAAGCGAACACATACTGCTTCATCTGCTCCCAGACAACTTCACTTACAATGCTCAAATAAATTGCCAATATTTCATTAAGGGATATTTCATTTTGAAGTATTCCCTAATTTTTGTGAGCAGTATATTTGTCTGCATGATTCCCAGTTCCTACTGGAAAACACTGCTATAACTTGAACCCTGGTCACCACACTGCTTGGCTATTTTATTGGAAATTTTCACCCCAGTGGTTAGCACTGTGCTGCCTCACAGCTCCAAGATCCCTGGTTTGATCTCAACCCTGGGGCAGCGTGTGTGGAGTTTGTATGTTCTTCCCATGCCTGCCTGGGTTTTCTCCAAACACTTCGATTTCTTTCCAAATTCCAAAGACGTGTGTTAGTTTAAATGGTGTTTCCAAATTGCCCTGAGTGTGTACGAGTGTCTGAGTGTATGCACCCTTTGATGGATTAATGCCCTGTCGTGGGAGGGCCCTTTTAATTGCCCCTGATCCACCTGAGCACATGTGGTTCACTTCATATTTCTTAAATAACAGAAAAAATATTTTAAACATAAAAAGAAAGATGGACCAGTGATTAAGCTTGACTGCTAATCAGAAAATTGTGAATGAAAATCACAGTTCTGCCTATTGATCACTGTTGGGTCATGAAAAAAGGCCCTCGGCGCTACCTAAAAATGTAATTGTGCATTTTGTGTCTGTTAATAGTGATATTAATAAGATAAACAGTGCGATCGCGGATCAAGTGGCCATCTTCATTGAAAGGATTGCAACGTTTGTCTCTGGTTTTCTGGTGGGCTTTATTGGAGGTTGGAAGTTGACATTGGTGGTGGTTGCAGTAAGTCCTCTGATTGGATTGGCAGCAGGACTTATGGCTATGGTAAACGGTTCTTCTTTTCCCTGATTGTATTGTTATTTTCCACTTTTAATAAGAGATAACATAAGCCGTGTATTTGCAGGCCGTTGCGAGGCTGACCGGTCGTGAGCTGAAAGCCTACGGTAAAGCAGGTGCTGTGGCGGATGAAGTGCTTTCTTCCATCAGAACAGTCGCAGCATTTGGAGGAGAAAACAAGGAAGCTGAAAGGTGTGGACAAATATGTACGCCAAGCAAGACCACAGTTATTCATAAGCAGGAAACAGTTTTAAACTATAACGCTTGTGTTATCTCCAGGTATGACAAGAACCTCGAGGAGGCCCAGAGCTGGGGGGTGAAGAAAGGGACGATCATTGGGGTATTTCAGGGATACCTGTGGTGCATCATCTTCCTCTGTTATGCCCTAGCCTTCTGGTATGGATCAAAACTTGTCATTGACACCAAAGAGCTCACACCTGGAACGCTCATCCAGGTACATTGTACATAACAGTTACATTATAAATGTCATAACACCAATATATGTAGAACTGTGCAAAAGTCTAAGGCCACCATTTGATTGGTGCTATTTTAGTATTGTTATAATGGCCATATATTATTATTATTATTATTTCTCAGACTTTCATTAGATTATAACCAAGGAAATTTGTATGCAGTAATAAAAAAGTTGCAAATAAATCAGAATTCAGGCCAGACTTTTTTTATTGCTTGTTTTGCGGATCCGCCGACGATCATATTTGAAGAATACATAAAAAAATATATATATATTTTTTGGTATTTCTCGGATCCGCCACAGCACCAATGGTTTAATTTTTTTTTTTTATGCATTTATTTTTTAGCTTTTTCCGCCATCCGGTGGGGACCCAATGGTTTTCTTTTGTTCATTAAATTTTTTTCCAGATTCACTTTAATTTAATTGTAGGTTAAATAAATTTTATTTTAAAATAACAATTTTTTGTAATGTTTTTCCTTGTATTGATTCCACATAGTCCTTGAGAAATTGAAAAGTGCTAAAAAATAAAGATTTTTTATTTTCTTTCCTCCTTCCTCAGTAGATTCTTAAGTAGGGACATCCGAGGAACAAACAATTAAAAAAGTCTGGCCTTAGCGTTTCCTCACCTTACACTTGAGCAATACTTTTTAAAAGGGGAACAAGGTGAAAAGCCTAAGATATGCTAAAGTTCATATAGATTGGAATGAAGATCAGTGTAAAAAAGGGGTTAATGCTGGTGTGTGGACTATGATTATAACTGAAATTGCCCTGTAATAACTATTAAGTACATTCTATATAATATACAGCCCTTTTTTCTCTAGTAAAGGGCATTAGTGAGGGTGGTAAATGATTTCAGACATTTAGGACATACATTTAATCATTACTGTGCAGGAACAGATTCTATCAGGTAAACTCACTGACCGTCACTGTTGAGTTTAACAACATGGCTTTCTTATGAGATAACATCTAGCACATGTTGGTTTCTACTAAAAATATCCATATTTAGCATTAGAAGGTATAGTTATTGTGTTTGATTGAATTGAATGTGAATGTAAAGTATTAAATGTTTTATTTGTTGATGTATGTATTGTCCACTTATATAACGTACACATATGATGGCGTAGTGCTTTTAATTTGGAAACAGTTTCTGTCATGTCAAATGAATGCAAGCAAAAACGCAAAGAATCACGATTAAATATTTGAATTGTTTGAAAATACTAATTGTGATGTATCGCTTATCTCCATTTACTCTGAATTCTTGTAGTTTGCAACTTGTGCTCTGTTTTGTTTCTAAGTTTTTGAATTGCCTGCACTTGCTCAATTTGCCTCCTTGTATTTCGTCCCACTCGAACTTTTTTACCACTGAATGTTGAGTGCTGTTTTGTGTTGCATGCAATGCATCCTGTATTTTCGACATCATTATTCATGTAAACAGGATCTAGTCTTATGCAAAAGGCTTTATAAATTGTTAACAAACTTTAAACAATTCAAGTCAGACATACATTTTAAGATCTAAGTATCTAAATGAATTAATTAAATGATCTGTAAAGATAAACCCCTTCCATGTGGCAGAATCGTGCTTCATTATTTGCTCATATTACTTTTATTTAAAATGAGAGTCCATTTACGTGAGTAAGGATTTAAGTAAGGACTACTCACTTGTGTTTCCATCGCTTTATATTTAGGTGTTCTTTGGTGTTCTCATGGGAGCAATGGGCCTGGGTCAAGCATCCCCATGTCTAGAGGCCTTTGCTTCTGGTCGTGCTGCAGCCAGAAGCATCTTTGACACCATTGATAGGGTAAGACTCTCACTACTACCTGTTTTTCAAATCTATTAGCATCCGTTTTCTGACTTGAATTCAGTTGGTGGTGTAAGTGATCACCCTTCTTCTCACCCAGGAGCCAGAGATTAATTGTTTCTCAGAGGAAGGGCACAAGCTAGAGAGAGTGAAAGGTGATATCGAGTTCCACAATATTGAGTTTTACTATCCATCTAGACCTGATGTGAAGGTAAGGCAGCTCTGTTTCTGTACCATTAGCTGACAGCCTTAGCTGTTACAAACTATTTTACATTGACACTTTTCTTTTGATTGTAGATTTTAGATGATTTAGATTTGCTGGTTAAAGCTGGGGAGACAACAGCTTTTGTTGGACCTAGTGGATCTGGAAAGAGTACCACAGTCCAACTCATTCAGAGATTTTATGACCCTCAAAAAGGAAAGGTAAGTCATTCCTCTTTAATTGTTTACATTGTTGATTGAAATGAAAATGTTGCCATGTTAGAGCTGAAGTTTACGGACAGTCTGTCTCCGAGCGTAGGTCACTTTGGATGGTCATGACATTCGAAGCCTGAATATCCTGTGGCTGCGTTCACTGATAGGCATCGTTGAGCAGGAACCAGTCCTCTTTGCTACCACTATTGAAGAGAACATTCGCTATGGTCGACCAGGAGTCACCATGGAGGAGATTGTACAGGCCTCCAAAGAGGCTAATGCTTATAACTTTATCATGGACCTGCCACAGGTACGACTTCTACGTCCATGTCCAGCATTTAGGACATGTTCTTATCCAGTGTGACTAACAGTTCAGAAAGGATTTATTCAAAGGACATTGAGGGTTTAGACCCATGTACAAGGGCCACACAATACAAGGTTGATAGTTTCCAGACTTGAAACCTCATTCTTTTACTCACTAGGCTGGTAGCTTACTCACAGGGCTATTAGTCAGATTTTATTTTATTTATTTATCATTATTTGCCCTAAATTTGGTAAGAAGGAGCAAATAATTGTGGTTTGGATCAATGTTAGTCAATAATTTCAGCACTGAAAGCTCATCTCACAAGACCACAACACTATCAATAATAATAAAAAACTTCTCCAAACATCATTTTTTAAGTTAGCTCAGTCAAGTCAAATCCTACGCCATGTTTATGCACCTCCATCTCTTATTGGGCAGAGAGAAATCCGCTTTATTAAAGCAATCCTGGATTCCAGTTCTAGTGTGTTCACGTTTATTACACTGTTTTACAAAAGTTCATTGTGAAATATTTCATTTTGAAGTATCCTCTAATTCCTGTGAGCAATGTGTGATTGAGACACTTCTATAGCTATAGCTATGGCTGATTGGATAATACTCTGAACTGAATTCAAATACCAGCTGTGTCCAGCTACAGCCACTGCTCCATCTCTCTGGATAGATGTGTCAGCCATGTTCTGCTTACAAACTATTTTTAATAATCTTATACCTAATAATCACTCTTACCGTTGTATGATGTAGTGATTTATAATGGATTGGAGCCAGAGTTAAATCACAAACTGTTTCCTCGGTGCAGAAGTTTAACACATTGGTCGGAGAGGGTGGAGGGCAGATGAGCGGAGGGCAGAAGCAAAGGATTGCAATTGCTCGGGCACTAGTAAGAAACCCTAAAATCCTTCTGCTTGACATGGCCACCTCAGCCCTGGACAATGAGAGCGAAGCCGTCGTGCAAGAGGCTCTGGACAAGGTGATGAGATGCGGTACAATATCTGTGCTTTATTATGTAGGTACTTGGCTGCATAGTTTAGTTTCTTGTCATTGTTTGTCAGGCTCGAGTCGGCAGAACCACCATCAGTATTGCTCACCGTTTGTCTACAATCCGTAACGCTGATGTGATCGTGGGCTTCGAGCATGGCCGTGCAGTGGAAAGGGGCTTACATAATGACCTAATGGAGAAGAAAGGAGTCTATTTCACACTTGTTACACTGCAGAACCAGGGACAGGACAAATCTAATCAACTAACAGATGACAGTGAGTGGCTGATAAACATGATATGTGAATAGTGTTATTTTTTAATTCGATTTTTAATATATCCTATCCTAATTGTCATCATAATTCATCAGTTAATGAGATGAACACTGAAGAGGATGACATGTTGGAAAAAACAAGAAGATTCAGCAGAGGAAGCTATCAGTCTAGTTTAAGGTATAAAAGATTAAACAGATCTTCCCCGATTTCCTTTATTTATGGCAAAACTGCCTTTTATATGCTATATTTAATTCTGAAATTCATGAAAACTCCTGCAGGCGATCTTTGCGGATAAGGTCCCAGTCTCAAATGTCAAACGGCCTAAAGGATGCCATAACTGGAAAATTCAATATGGATTCGGAGAACGTCAGAATGGATGCATTCAGTGAAACCACGGTAATATCTTTTAAATTAACATTGATTCTATTTATAAGCGCCTTAGAAAAATAAACAATAAAACGAACAATAAACGGCATGCATCGTAATGAAATGAACAACAGAAAAAGAAAAAGTAACAATATGGACAATAATAATAATGATAATAAAACTAAGCATTGGAGAAAGCAGTCTGAAGGTGGTCTGTATTTTACTGCAGTTTAAAAGAGGATAGCGATGTATTTTTACAAAGATTTTGAGGGATTGAGTTTCAGGGCTGCAACCCCAAAAGCTCTGTGCATTACGGTGAAGATCAAGAACCTAAAAGACATCAAATAACTGTTATAGAGTGTACATGTCTATGCTGAGTGTATGTTGCAGTGTGTTAGGCTGGTTGTTTGAGGAAGAGGAAGCCAAATGGGCCGACCCCTACTGAGTCCTACAATAGACTGGTGTCCTGTTCAGGGCATGCATTGAATTCTGGGTTCCGACCCCATCCCCTCTCTTCCGTTGACCCTGAGTATGATAAGCGGTGTTCGAATATGAATGGAAATGAATGAATTCATGATATATATTTCATATTACATTAGGGTGATTTGAAGGATTGTAATAGCCAATATATAATCTGTTTTCGCCCTTTAGTTGTTATATACTTTTAATAATAATTTCATTGTAGGAATCCCATATGGGGGATGATGTGATGAAGCCAACTAAGCCAGCGACATTGAGACGAATTCTGAAGTACAACAAACCTGAGTGGCCATACATGTTATTTGGTTCTATAGGAGCAGCCATAAATGGATCCGTCAACCCGATCTACGCCCTCCTGTTCAGCCAGATTCTAGGGGTGAAATCATTTATATTATATAAGTCATCAATTTTTTTTTCATAGATTAAAAAAAAACTTTTTATTTTTGAAACCATTAAAAAATTAAAAGGAATTAATTGAAGATGATGGTGACTATGTTTTGCAGACGTTTGCTATCACAGACATTAATCAGCAGCGTAAGCAGATCGATGGGATTTGTGTTCTGTTTGTGTGTGTGGGAGTTCTGAGTTTCTTCTCACAGTTCTTACAGGTAAATATGTTTTCATGTCTTTATTAGGAATTTTGTTAATTGCATAATAAAGTATACAGTATACGAAACAATTAAGGACCCTGAACAGAATTATTTACCTGTCATTTTGTTAACAGAGTATGAAGTGATAAAAAGAAGCATTTGATTTTGTTTCATTATGCGAGATCATCAGAAAAGCAAATGAAAAGTCAAAGAAAGTTATTCAGTTAGGTAAATTAGATACAAAAAGTGATGAAACCGGGATGAAACCTTAAGCCACAAACACCCATTTGCCACCTTATAGCGTTTATTGATTGAGTAAAAGATTTGCTGAAAGGTAAGTCAGGTTAACTTCATGCTTTTGTTTTTATTGTCTTTTAGGGGTACGCTTTTGCCAAATCTGGAGAATTGCTGACTCGTAGACTCAGGAAAATTGGTTTCCAGACTATGCTGCAGCAGGAGATGGGGTGGTTTGATAATCCCTTTAACAGCCCAGGAGCTCTTACTACCAGACTGGCTACTGATGCATCTATGGTTCAAGGGGTTAGTAGATATGACATCATATATCTGATTTAAAGTCAATCTGATCTATGTACAAACACAACGGAGTTGGGTTTAAACAGACCTGCTTTAAAGAAGCTGCACTAAGTGTTGCATTGTGTTTATACATAGAGAATTTAAAAAAAAAAAAAAAAAGATCTATGAAAGGTTTACTCGGCAACAAATCTGTACAGTGCTTTCTGATTTCCAGTGACAGAGCAGTTATATTTACAATAAGTGTATATTACATATTCATAAATATTATCCTCTACTTCATCGTCACTTACTGCCATGTTTTAGGAACTGAAGTCAAGAACTCTGAAGTCATTATTTAATATAGAGTACAGTACCAGTCCCTCCAACCATGAACCCCTAACTGTGTGTGTGTGTGTATAT
>JAVSBV010008419.1:0-12669 GCA_033117975.1 Parotocinclus spilosoma
AATCGCACAATAAAGGTTTAATAAACATTTAATATGTTACATAGCACGCCCCGTCTTGTAACATAGGGCATGTTTGTGTAATCGGACCAGCTGGTTATTAGAAACAAAACGATCGTGTCCCGATGTGGTCCCATTAACCGGAATCGACTGTGTAGAGGATGAACTGATATCAGAAATCTAAAGCCAAAAACAGACAGTCAGCAGTTTACAGAAAGCAGAGCAAGGCTCATTTCACATCAACACCTGAAGAAATGATGTAACAAACACAAAAAAGATCAAATCCAGCCAAAGCCTGATGCTGACACCACATTAATAACCAAGGTAAGCTCTGTCCTCCAAAGACCTGTAAGCAATGCAGTCATCGGTGAGAACAAACAGAGGACAGGATGTGTTTCTTGAGCTACTTCTTTCTGCTAATGGATTACCAAAAGCAGGAAAATATTCTTTCAGAGGACACTTTAACAAATAAATATAAAAGCTCAAATCAGTACGGGAAATGTATATAATAAAAATGAAATGCAGTGTCTGTTACAATTGCCATTAGTATATTTAAGAAAATTCCAAGCCAAGATATTTCGTTTTCTCTGGTCAACTTCATGTCATTTGTTAATAAACATCCATTCCTACATTTCAAGCCTAAAACACATTCCATAAAAAGTTTGTGGCCAATTAAGGGCTAGAAACAAGGATGATATTATTTCAAACAACTGATTTTAAGCGATTGATTTCCACAAAACCAGTATCCAAGAAGGTCTTTGAGGAGCAAAGATGGGTAGAGGAATCTCCAGTTTGTTAACAAATGTGTGAAAAAATTAATGAAAAGTTTAAAAACAACAGCTCTCAAAGAAAGAGTGGAAGAGATTCAAAATAACAGTTTAGAAAAATCTGGAAGAATTGAATTAAATGGCAAGAAGGCAAGCCTAACTGAATACCAGTGATCTCAGATCTCTCAGACGATTCTGCATCAAGAACCGTCAATCATCAATAGCTGATAGAACCACATGAACAAGGGCTTACTTTGGCATTCATGATCACAAATACCAATTAAAACTTTAGTATCCAAAAAAACAATCCTCTAGTTGTTGTCCAAATGGCTTCTGGGTTCAGAGGCATCTGGGACGGGACATCACACAGTGGAAATGTGTAACATGCTCAGATGTTTGTTTCTTTTTTGGCTTTTTTAACGGTGCTATCGGCTTCAGTGGCCATTTCAGCAGCACACACAAGGTTATCTCAAGACTAGTCATATTTACACACACACACACACACACACACACACACACACACACACACACACACACGTCAATGTGAATTTAGAGTAATTGATTAACCTAACACGCAGGTCAGGAAACTAGAGTACCCGGAGTAAACCCATACAGACACAGGGAGGACATGGACTGTGGTGGCCTAGTGGGTAAGACACTGGACTATGGACCAGAAGGTCCAGGGTTTAAATCCCACCTCTGCCAAGCTGCCACAGTTGGGTTCCAGAGTAAGGCCCTTAACCCACAATTGCTTGGATTGTAAGACTGTATAAATTGTATGTCGCTCTGGATAAAGGCGTCTGATAAATGCTGTAAATGTAAATGTATTGCAGACTCCACACAGAAAGGACCCACACAGTTCCACCCTGTCGTCAGATAAATCAGTATTTAAGATGTTTTGGGGGAAAAAATAAACAGAATGCACAATGGACCAAAAGCCGATAAAGACCATTCAGACTGTTCTCAGCAACAAGTCCAAAAACCATTGTCTGTCACGGTGTGGGGTTAAATTAGTTAACTTGGCAAAGATAATTTACACTTCTGTGATGGCAGCATAAATGCAATCCCCAACAAAGAAGAAAATGTAACAACATCTAAAGACGTCTTTTGCAGGAACAATAGGACAAAATAAAAGCTGAATCACTAAAGCACTCACTGCATCCACTGACAACATGACAAAGTCGTAAACGCTTTACCCTCCCAACTTTTAAGAATGTGTTGCAGGACTGATTTGCAGGAATGGATGAAGTTGACTAGACAAAAAACATGAAATATCTTGGGTTCATACTGTCTGCAGTGAAATAAAAGTCCAAGTTAATAAAAGACACCGTTTTGTGATTTTGCAATTTCCACACTGTTCCAACTTTTTCTGCATAATCAATTATGTGTTCATTTTTATCACTGCGACTTTTTGTACATAACAACCAGCACAGTATGTGCTTTGATGCTATATTCATACTTGGCCTTTAAAAAAAAGAAAACAACAAGGCCAGAAGATGAAGAAGGCCAGATGACAAAATGGGCTGAAATTAATATGTATTGTTCATTTTGGTGCATTACGTTATGTAACAATTCTCAAGAAACTCTGAAATATCCATCACAGCCATGGTGAATAATAATGGAAAGGCTATTTTATCAAAATGACGTTGTGTGCTTCAATGCCTTGGCCAGGGACCTTAATTAAAGCTATCCAGATCAGAAAAACATCACTTTTTGTTTTAGAACAAAAGCTGGAAAGGGTGAATCTGGTAAACAAAACAATATCACGGAGGACACTTTAGCACCTCATAAGCACGTCAGACACTTTTCACTCTCTAGAGCATTCACTGGTTTGAGAACAGAGACTCACTGGTTTTTGCTCTTGTCCTTCAGGGTTTCGTCCGGCTCGTCAGCTTCCAGGCTGCGGTTACAGCTGCGGATGGTCTGCAGAATGTTGCTAACAGTAGCCTCTTTCTCAGTGTTGTGCAATCCATCTGTCCCCACCCTTTGCAGGAAATGCTGCTGCCCATTGTAAACAGACATGAACTGGACAGAACACAGAACAAATTCCTTGGTGATCTTTGTGAAAACCCATAAAACACAATTTAACTCATTTAATGGCTGCCAACATGAAGGCTGAAACGGCTGGTTTGGTGGAGAAACTTTAACATAGTATATGCTTCAGAAAATTAAGAATCGGATTATTTTATATTTAAGTTTGAGGTTTATGTCACATTTTTGTCAGATTATTGGGCTGGGTGCAAAGTTGAAATCTGACTATTGTTATAGTGCATGTAAACTTATTGACCAGATTATTGACAAAATCAGATTTTCTGCTATTTCTGGAACAAATCACTGAAGTGTCTGTTCACACAATTATAATAATTTATCCATACATTATCTTCCGCTTAATCCACATGAGGCTGCGAGGCTGCGGGCCAGCCGGTGCCCACCTGGCAGCTCTGGGTGAAAGGGCAGGAACAACCCAAGATGCGGCGCCAGTCCATCGTAGTGCACACACGCAAATAGTCAATCATTAAGGGCCACTTTAGAGGCACCAATTAACCTAACATGCATGTCTTTTGACTGTGGGAGGAAACCGGATTACCCAAAGTAAACCCACACAGACATAGGGAGGACCCACACACAAAAAACCCAGGCCACTTCACCCTGGGATTGAACCCAGGACATTCTTGTTCTGAGGCAGCATGTAACTAACCTCGTGTACTTGCTTGCTCGTTAGCTAGCTCGCTAGTCATTGGACAAGCGAATGTTCTAACTCTGTTGACATGTTTGGAGACATTTTTTTGTAAGATGCTGGTGTTTGTGTGTATGGTTTTATAATACTTATGTGTAAATGTGTAAGTGTATGTACTCATTTGCTTGACCCTCCACTGCATGTATATTCTCTCTCACCTATAACTACGCTGCTCACAAAACTAGGGGATATTTCCTCATGGGATAGTTCATTTTGTTGTCTTGTTCGTAAAACTGTCTTTGCTTTTTTCATTAATGCCTTTTTGGCTTCAGTCAAACAAAACTAACACTCATTTGAATCATTTGCGTTTTCAGGTGCATCTCTGACACTTATGTATAGCTTACAGACATCATTTCATGCAATCTTATAAAAAATTTTGGTTATTAAGTTTCCAGTCTGTACCTCAATTGAGTCTTCTTGCGAATCAAAAGCAGGGCGAAGTCCTATTAAGCTGGCTGCTCCATCGAGAGCTTCACTAAGCTCTTTGAGAAACACTCCACAAAAGGGCACTACTTTACAGCCAGGGATGTTGAGGGCACGGTTCACCACTCTCTTATACTCAGATGAGGACTCGTGCTGGGCCATTGCATCCTTCAAACCTCTCATAGTGTCGATGTCGGCCTGGTCCATGAACTGCCACATCTTCAGCACTTTGCGAGACCTGTAGAAGAATGAATTTCTCAGAAACGTTCATACAGTTACCGTATTAACAAAACACCAAGCAGTTAAAGGGGAACAGGCATTCCAGCAACATGTGGAATGTATCGCTAATCCATTAAGCATATTGCAGAAAATTCATATCACAAAGAATATCGCTTGCCTTTGTTTTATAAGCTAAGCAGTGTTCAAGCCATACCTGAGACCAGCCAAGAACTCCATTACTGCATTATAATTTCCCATGTTCCAGCAGCATTTAGCTATGTGGACAAGATGTGAGAAGACTTCCCTTTTCTCCTCCATTGAGCTGGCAGTCAGGATTAGCCAGGTTACCCAGGAACTAACCTACAAAAACAATGTTATAATGATCAAATATATTGAAAAAACAATTTAAAAAAAATACCAGATCAGATATCTGAAAGTCTGTCAATAGACCCTGTATTCTAAACTAACCACATATTCTGTTTTCTCCAATTAAGCAAATCTTCTGTCACAAGTTGCAGTTACTTAGGCCACATTAGAGGGTAAAAACTCCCCCATCCTCGTGTTGGCTGAAAATACCCTGCCAGCAAAACGAACCCGCTGAGGACATGAGAACCCACTGTTTACTAGACCAAAATAACACCAAGAGACTTACTCATAGTCAATATTTTATAATACTTGTTATTATATTTCTTCTATATACTATTGTCTTATCTATACTTATGTTCTCTGTTTTTCATATTCTTCATAATTATGTTTCTCAGAAATGTATTGTAGTCTATATTTTATTTTATTTTATTATATCTCTATATCTCTGTTTAACTCACATCTATAGCTATTGTTGCACTCTAATACAGCGCAGGCGATGGGTAGTAGATGTAAACACATCCATCCATGCTTAATTAAAATCTAATGTCGATAAATGTTGCTTGGTTCAATTCTGAAGCAGGCAAGCAAACCATTTCTATATTCCTCAGTCGTTTATCTTCAAGGCTGGAAGTAAATTGCTCTTAAATCATTCCATCAATTCTAGATTCAATAACAGTAAATCGAAACGTAATTAAACAACCCTTCAATCTGCACCAACTTTTAATTTTTATTACAACTATTTGATATAATGTGGTGGCACAGAATTGTGGTGGCCTAGTGGTTTAAGTACTGAACTATGGAAAAGTATGTCCGGAATGTAATCTGGACCTCCTGGCACTTCTGCCAAGCTGCCACTGTTGGGTAGTTGACCAAAGCCCTCAACCCCCATTTGCTTAAACTGTATGATTGTAACAGTTAGCTAAGGCATTGCCAGGGATATGGGCCACAGGAAAATGTGTTACACTAAGCACTCACAAAAACAAACATGCTAGTACATTTTAAGGCCCCTGTCAGTACCAGGCCGTTGTCTGTAGTCAATTGAAGCCTGAATTGAACCTCAATGTCAATAAAGAATTGCATTTATGGATTAAAAGTGTGCTGCTATAGCTGGTGCTGCCGGAGTCTGTGGTTCAATGTGCTCTGTTGATAGAATTAACAATAATACACTTAACAATAGCTAACTACATTTTCTCTGTATCTTCGCGCTTGTGTTCCAGTAGCTGTTCCAACTCCCCCACTAATATGATCGATCACTGCAGTTCTACACTGAAATGTTCCTCCGCTTCAGCTCCACTCAAGTTGTTCTTCCATCACGTTAAAGCACACCGTAACCCAAACCACTGAGGGCAGTAACCTTCTCAATCCTCTGGTTTACTGAGCCATCAAAGCTTTCCAATTAAAAGACAAGTTCCTACTCTGTGTATCAGAATAAATATAATGCCCATATGCCCATTCTTAGATGATTCTATTCATTATTTATATTTATTTTCACTATTGTCTTATATGCAATAGTTCTATATTTTCCAATTCTCAAAATCTCTACGATGGATTGGCGCCCCATCTAGGGTTGTTCTTGTCCTTGCGCCCAGAGTTGCCGGGTGGGCACTGCCTGGCCCGTGACCCCGTGTGGATTGAGTGGAAAATAATTAATGAATGAAAATTAGTATACATATTTTTTTTGCATGTTCTCTATTAATATTTATTAAGCTTTTGTTTATTTCAGCTATTACAATACTAATAGCGATATAATTATAAGCAATATAATATTAATAACACAAAGGTATTAATAACACAGCTTTGTTTAATTCTGACATATAACATCCAGGCTGGCCTTTTTGAGTCTTGGTCTTCCCAAGGATTTAGAGTTTTTTCTTCCCACTGTCACTGTAGGCTTGCTCAGTTTGGGATTGACCTTGGATTTTAGAAGATAATCTGAAATTGTAAAGCTTCTGTGACAATTTTTGTTGTAAAAAGTGCTATAGAAATAAATATGACTTGACTAAGTAGTGGACAACCACATGAAACGTATTGGAATATTTTAGTTATTGGTACTAGAAAATTGCAGTGTAAACCGTCCAGAAAAAGTTGGCTATATATTCAGTTCTATCGAGGTCTGTGTGTACTACAACCCCTAACAAAATCCTAATGCAGGGGGAACACCGTTTGCCTTTATTAACAAGACCATGTGCTGTTATTAATGCCTCTGCTGCATATTTCTGATCAGTCCATGACTCTTGAGTTACACCAGTGTACTGCCAACATCGTTAACACACTACGAGCTTACATAAGAAAAGGCCGCAGAGTTTACTGGACTTCAAGAGTCGACACTTTCCAGAGCATCACGCACATTGACCGCTGGATTAAAAGAATTATATGAGATTGTTTTAAAACATCCAAGCCTAGTCACGTACGGGTCTGGAGGATAAAGTAGAGGAAGGACAGAACACGCTTGGCAAAGAAGTAGAAATTCCATCCAGAAACAATGCGGATGCCAGTTTGGAGAGCAACATGTGCTTCATTATGTGAGGATGAGACATACTCCTGTAACACAATCTTGTGGTTGATGCAGTGCTACAGCTCCTGTGATTTGCTTCAAAGAAAGGTTTCTGTGCCTGAGGGAAATTCATGAGGACGGGAAGGTCTTAGGATACTTTGAGATATTGTGGTTGTCTAATCTAATCAAGACTGCATTTTGGATCGATATCTTTAGTTGGTACAGGGCGGTTTCTAATTTTATCCAGTTATGCAACCAAGGATGATTGACAAAAGTTGGTTAAGCATAGAATCTTACCAGCATTTTGTTGTTTAAACACAAAGAACCTGTCAGAATACCCTAACTTTAAAGTAAGGCATTGACTGCTTCTTTGTTAAAAAACAGTTCTCGTTTATCGCCTGCTCATTTAGTAAAACTCAGTCCCTGCTGATGTGAAAGCATGCAGCTGAAAATGCAGTAGGCACAGACTCAAACTCCAGACAGCTAAAACCTGGAACAACCTAGTATGGCCTGATGAACCTTTCTGATTTCTGCTACGACACAGAACTGTTAGGACTGGAATTTGGCACCAACCGCATGAAACCAATCCGTGGAGCAAACATGCCAAACGTGGAGTCATCAGAGCACCCTGGTGGAGGTGTTGTAATGGTAAGCAAAATGGTCTCTTTACACACTTTAGGCTCATGAATACAAATGAGTCATAAGCAGAAACCCTTATCCAATACAACTTATACAGTCTTACAAAACAAGCAATTGTGGGTTATGGGCTTTGCTTAAGGGCCCTGGACCAGCTTATCCATAATCTAGTACCTAAACTACTAGGCTACCACAGCCTGACTAGTCATCACTTTAACGCCACAATCCAGAGTGTACTGTTGCTGACCATGTGAACCCCTTCACAGCTACAATTTACCCAACTTCTAATATGTAATGTAATAAAAACTAATTACATAAATGTGACATTTGGAGCGTTTCTTTCCAGTCACCGTATCGGAATCCAGTAGAAAGCTTTGGAATGCAGCAGTGTGGGAGATTTGCATGAAAGAACAGGCAGGAATTGCCGGATGCAAAAATGTGAACATGGAACAGAATTCCAAATCATTGTTCCAACATCGTTGGGCAAACTTGAAAAGAGGTATTGGAGGCCAACAGGTTTCATATGGTATCCTACGGCACATTCGCCCACAGATGTTGCAGCTGAGCCTGCGTTTCCTGGATAAATCTGGCAACCAAGCAGGACCAGGATGCGCTGCATTCTGGTACAGGAATTCTGTGGAAACTGTGTGTGGGGGGAAAAAGCCAAGCATTGAGAAAAGGGTGGCACTTTTATTTCACACCCCTGTCTCAATGATGGACAACAAAACTTGTTTGTCGGCCGATCAAACGATCCCTCTACTGTTGGTCTGTCTGGGTCGTCCAGAGCCTGTTTACCTTGTGTGTTTGCTCTCATGGAACCACTGCTCCCAACACCTCCTAACAACTAGGTCACAACGGCCTAGGTAGCAAGTAACGACCATTCGGCGTTTGTCAGTCCCACGATGTGGCCCCTCTTCTAGACTCTCAACTATACAAGATGTATAGGAGTGCCTCGCAGAGTCATGTCTAACAGTCAACAATCTCACACAAAGAGAAACACCACCCAAAAATAGCCTCTGAGAGCCTTATTATAGGGCAGCTGATGTAGCACATTTACTCTTCTGGTAAGATCCAGTGTCTAATCAGACCACACTTCTAATCGTACAAAAACACATCATGCTGAGTTTTACAGCAATCAGACATTTCCATCTCCGTGCATATTTAAAAAAAAAAATAAATAAATAAAAAAAATTATTTAAGTAAATAAAAGAGAAGAAATAAAAGAGACTATAAAACTACAGCCTAGGAGACAACATTGAATGTAAAATATTAAATAAAATAACATATACAACATACATATCAGTATTATCTGGTCTGGTACACAGAGTCACTGAAAGATTTTGGCCCTGCAGTGGGAAACTTTTATTGGGATGGCACGCTCAGTCAAGGGGAGTTAACAATAGTATGGTGTTGCCAAATCATGTAAAATCAATAAGAAATGCATTTGTCTTTATACAGTGTAAAGTAAACAAAACAGTTACTGAAGATCCAGTGGCTTCCTCAACATTTCTTATCCCAAACATACCTGGCTAAAAAGTCTACACAAAGCAACTACAGTAAGCGAAAGTAGACTAAACAAACATTCAAGACTTCACTTCACTTTACAGTTGTTGAGATTGTGCAGGAGCTGTGTGTGCTTTCACTCAGGCGGTACTTCACAGATTTGTGTGACAAGACAATGGGTAAAATTTTTTAAACTTTTACTGTAAGGTAATAATATAATTGTTAGCAGAACACTGGAAGGTGTGATGGGATATTAATCATTTTATATATAATGTTTATAATTCTCTTTAAAGTACTATAGACTACATTTTATTTTATTTGTAAAACTGTACTCTTTTTTTTTATTGTATATAACTCCTGTTGACTTTGATTATTACTATAAATGTATTCATTAGGTAACAATTTCTTTCTTCCATCTAGGCTACCCAAGAAGAATGGGTATTTTTTGTCTTGGTGCTCCCTAGGTTTCATCCTTGCATCATTTGGTGAAATTTGTTGCCACAGTCACCCCAGGCTTGGGCCTACAAAATTGTGAAGCTGGTGTGAGACAAATCTTTATGGTTTTATGTGTTTTTATGTATGAATTTTAGATGAATTATCATTATTATCAGCCAATATCTGTAACCATCCCTGTTTAATTAGAGTATGCTGTACTTCATACCAGGGCTGAATGATGTAATCAAATGTAATCACTCATTTTGCCAATCATTAACATTTGCTTTGCGACTCCACACATTCACTGCACTGTACCACCTCTTCTCAATCTGTGAATCCCGTCAAACTCTTAGCATGTATTTATTCGTCATCTGCAAAAGCCTTGGGTTACTAACCACCTTAAATATGCAACTCGACTCATTTTTCATATGCTGTGACGATGTTTTAAATGTTTGACAATTCTACAATTTACATAAAGTTTTTGCTTGGACTGGCACAGTATACACAACCTCGACAAAAGGCTGTGAATACCCCAAAAATGAAAGTCAAATAATGGGTATTAGTATGAATTCTGCCTCTAGCTTTGATGTTCCAACATTTTTTTTTTTGTTTGTTGTTGTTTTTTTCTTTTTTAAAGGGCTTTCAACTATACTGGACACAAAAATCTGATCACCTTATGTCAGTTCCTGGTTTTCTTCTGTGGCTCGCTTTTGACATTTCAGTACTTTTTTTAAGGAGGTATTGTACAAGCCAGTCAAGTTCTCAATTAAAGTTAGCAAACCAATTCTCTATGGACAATGTTTAAGCACAGCAAAGCAGAACATTGATGAACTGACTTGTTGGAAGTGCAAACCTTAAAATATGTCATATTAAGAGTTGATGTGGTATCAGTACAACCCATTCTACTGACACTGTTTGTCTAGGGAGAATTCAGAAATGCTTTATATTAGGCCAGACTTTTTTTATTGCTTGTTTCGCGGATCGGTCGACGATCAGATTTGAAGAATACAAAATATGCTCAAAGCAGCACCAATGGTTGAAATTTTAAAAAATAATCAAATTATTTGCCCTCCGGTGAAGGGCCAACAGTATTGTTCTGTACATACATTTTTTTCCAGAATCACTTTAATTTGATTGTAGGTTAAATCAATTTTATTTTTACCTTCCTTGTATTGATTCCACATTTGGGAAAATTGCTGAAAAATAATTATTAATTTTTATTCTTTTTTTTCTCCCTCCCCAGTAGATTCTTAAGTAGGGACAACCGAGGAACAAGCAATTAAAAAAGTCTGGCCTTATGAATTCAAAAGTAAGTGCTGCTGAAATAGCAAAGTTTAATAAATAGAAATGATGCCCACAAATTTTGTCTGTATAATATATTACAAAAACAGCTGAATCTGACATCTAGTTTCTTATTCTTTTAGTTTTGAATGATTACTAATGGCTATGAGCATATTTAGTAGAACTCTTGAGAGGACTATTGAAACAAGAAAAATGTGTTTTTGGAATTAAAAATAACAGCAGATATTTGCTTGAATATTTTGGACAGCGTTTTCAGCTTGACATGTACTTTTTAAAATTTGGGTAGGTCATCCTTGGCATGGCTACACAAACAATTATAATACTTAACATGTTTTCAGTTTTGTATGCATAAGCACTCGTTACTTTCCCAGATGTTCAATTTTATAGGTCAATTAGTTTCCGATTACAAACTGCAGTGCTAAATACAGTCTAAACCACGACACGATAAGAAATGGTGCTGACCTCATTGAAGCGTGTAACCAGGTCCTCCACTATGCTGTGCTGGCTTCGTTGGGTGGGCATGACAGGGGCTGACAGAGATGCTTTGAGGTGTGGATGGCTCTTGTGGCACTCGGGACTGGCCAGGTCACGCGTAAGGAAACACAGATAGTCGAGCGGGAGTACACGACGGTACAGCTGCTGCTCCTGCTCCGTCAGGATGCTGGCGATCTCCTCCGGGAACTGGATCAGTTGGCGCAGGTCTGCCAGCTCCTTACTGATGCCCGTCACGCCCGAAGGAAGCGAGCCTGAGCTGGCCATGGAGCCACACAGCTGACGTTCTGTGACAGACAGAGAATAAAGACACATAGCAAAACAAGCACTCTGACATTTCTTAGCTATATAAAGACTGGACTGAAGACAAAGAGCACTTTCCAGCAGAGCATCCTGACAAAAAATATTTAAAATATGAAAGTAAATACCCCGTAATGTTTGTGAGAAGTGTATTGTGGGATAACATACAGACCGATCCATCGTAAATGCATTCTGGAGTGTAGAAATCAAATAAAAGTAGTGAATAATGGAATAAAAGTGAAAGGTAAGAGCAAAACACTTAACCTATTGGTGAACTCTATTAGCTGTCAATGCTAACTGCAGCCTGTGTTCTGAGGATTCAGGACACAATTCTAACCATTTTAGGACTCAAAGGGACTTGCACTAAGAATACAGTAACGTGGATGTAAAAATAAAGAAAAACATAATGAAGATCTTCACAGAGCAAGGGCTATTGTAAATATGAATCACTGTAATAATTTAAAACAAGTCCGTGGCTTGATATGCACATTCAAACAAGTACTGAGCAAATGACAAGGACTGAGATTTTTTTTTGTGAAAATGCCTTTAGGTAAAAAAAAAAAAAAACCCACAAAAAAAACGCAAGTTCCGAGGAGGTCGAGAACTGAGGTAATACTGTATTTGCAAGAAAAATATTTGGAAATACTTTTTCAGTGCCTGGTATTCTTCAAGAATGACAAACATGCCCTCATCCTGGAAGACCTAACGCTACTCTCTGGAAAAAAAACAAAGCCTGCAAGGCACAGCAATTGTTTATCATGTGTTCAGACAATGGCCTTTGAACAGTGACACTGATTAAGTTCTTCTAACAGCCGCTGCACATACTCATCTCTCCTTACAGCAGGGACATATTTACATATCTTCACTCCTTCCTGGGCTTAGGACTGAGATTGGGATCTGATGACTGTGTTATTGGTATGGTCAGTCAGGGGCAACACACAGCACACAGAGAGAGAGAGAGAGAGAGAGAGAGAGAGAGAGAGAGAGAGAGAGAGAGA
>JAVSBV010008429.1:0-12669 GCA_033117975.1 Parotocinclus spilosoma
TGTGTGTGTGTGTGTGTGTGTGTGTGTGTGTGTGTGTGTGTGTGTGTGTGTGTGTGTGTGTGTGTGTGTGTGCCCGTCTATGGTTCTTCTTGCCTTTGCACACAGAGATGCCGGGTGGGCACCGGCTGGACCGCGACCCCATGAAGATTAAGCGGAAGATAATGAATGAATGAATGAATAGAATTCCTTCATCTATTTCAGCTTAGACTAACTGAAACTCTTAGCTATGAACATTTAAGCTTGCAAAGTTTCAGTTTTTGGTTTCAGACTCTTAGTTTATATTGAGGTTTTAGACTTAATATTTTCTTGGCTACCTGCAGAACAAAATATATTTGAACTTACATTAATGTTAACTTTTATTTCAACTCTGATACTAAGCATATACTAAACATGTGACACTTAGCTTAAATTTGTTTTTTCACATGCTATCTAAGTTGTTTTTTTTTACCTTTATCAGGTTCAGCTTTGGCTACCTTTACAGAAAAAGTATTTTAATGCTTATTATTTCACCTTTGATCACCTAACTTGCTAAGCTATACTTTGAACTTAAATAGTTTCACCTGTAGCGAACACTGTTATCAAAGCAACACTGATTATGCATTGAGGAAAAAAATCCTCCCTGTCTCTCAGGTATGATCAGCAGGCTCTGAGTCTGGACTTTCTGGAGTTGCTAGAGCGTTTTATCCCTTCTGATTACGAGATGAAGCTGCTGCAGAACTATCAGAAGGAGGGACGTTCCATGAAGGACCTGGCTGAGGAGGATCAATTCATCATGCGTTTCGGCAAAATCCCACGGCTGGCTCAGAAAATTAGCACTCTCACTTTCATGGGTAACTTCCCTGAGATGGTCAAGCGCCTACAGCCGGTGAGTAATGCACCAAGGACTCAAGCTATAGCATATTTTTTGGCAAGGACAAATTACATGGCACCTGTCTAACACTAGCCACACAGGCACGTATTTTATGCAGTTTTAACTGGACATTCTCCAATTATTTAAGTAATCAAACCAGTCATATTTCTTTTGTAACATTTATGACAGCAACTGGATTCCATCATAGCAGCTTCGACGTCCCTAAAGTCTTCCACTAAAATGAAGAAGATGTTAGAGGTAGGTTTTTCATAGAACAGATGGTTACTATTTTAAAATGTCTGTCACGCTTAAAAAAAGGTGCGATATTTAAGTGAAAAAATGAAATATCCTCTAATTTTTGTGTGCAGTATAGATGCAGAGCATCAGTTCTATTTAGTTCAGCTGCAGTTTAGTGAAAAAATAAAAAAATAAAAAAATAAATATATATATATATATATATATTATAACTCTCCAAAAACTTGGACTGAATGAACGTGTGAATGTAATGACATATGGAAGTGATTACAATAGTACTGCAAAATGATACGTTTGTTGGCAAAATCTGTCGAATTGAAAGGACCTTTCGCTTATTAAAAACATATTTCTCCAATAGATCATCCTGGCTTTTGGTAACTACATGAACAGCAACAAGAGAGGTGCAGCTTATGGTTTTCGCCTGCAGAGCCTTGATCTGGTAGGTGAAAAAAATCAGAACTTTAGTTATATGTCTGGTACATGAGATAAAAGCTTGCATAATAGTCATTTGTTTTACAATGGCACTCCTCACTCTCCCTCAAAAAAACCCAAAATAAGACACGATGAACATCGTTACTGAATTATGAAACAGTAATAAATGTGTTCATTTGAAGTTTATATTTTTCACTTATTGTGCTGTGTAGTAATTAAAAAAAAACAAAAAACTTTTGCATCAAACACAAACAAACAAATGTGATCAAGACAAGCTAAATCAATGCAATTAATTTAAATCACTGATGCAATTCATTTAATACAATTAACTCAATAACATATTTGAAATGCTTACCAAAACTTGTCCATATTTTAATGTGGAGTACCAGTCAAATGTTGGGCGTACTTGCTAAATGTTTATCGTGAACAAGTTTTGCTTTAGTCTACTATCCCATTTTATGGTAACAAACGGATGAATACAGCAGGTGTCATGATTTTTGCAGGGGTGATTGAAGAGATTGGAGGTGCCAGAAGTACTATATCATCCTCGAGACCTTTCTTAGTCCAAACAATTATCCTTTATAATGTGTCAAATTAGAGTGGCTACTAATGGACCTATCTAGAAAAATCATTTATTGGTTTGTGTTTTAGTAATCAATAATATGATACAAATATATAATAAGTTTTTATGAAGATTGCCTTCAGAATTGAAGACTACTACCTCTAATGCAGATGAGGCATATTAAAGACATTAGTCTAAGGAATTGCCAATTAACAGCACCATGGGTTACAACGGCAATAAATGCTTCAGAGAGCTTAAACACATCTCGTCATCAATTAGTTATTTTGTTTTCCTTTATTGTGTCAAGGGCTTATTTTGCAACCGTAAGGTGAATAAAAACATGAAGATACTTAAACTCAGGTTTATCCAAACTGTTGACTGCTACCATACATACACATTTAATGTCCTTAAACATTCCTTTTCAAGCATAGTAAAGTCACGCGGCATCTTAATGCTCTGTATTGAGCACTAAACCTGAGTATGTCAAAATCCCCTCACTTTGTAATGTAATATTGTTCATTCTTGTACTCTTAGCTGTTGGACACAAAGTCTACAGATCGCTCTCAGACTCTGCTGCACTTCATAGCAAATATGGTGCATGAGAAATACCCTGATCTGACATCATTCCACAACGACTTACACTTTCTAGACAAAGCTGCACTGGGTAAGTGAACCTGAATGCACAAAGTAGCACAGTGAATAATAAGTGTTAACACATTTTATTTTCATTACTGACAATGATAACATGATTAAAAAAGTTATAAATATCAACGCTTTGCTGTCTCAGTGTCCCTGGATAGCATTCTGCAGGACATCAAAGCTTTGGAGAGAGGAATGGAGGGAACTAAGAAAGAGTTCCTTGTGCAGGATGACATTGCAGCACTGAAAGAGTTTGTTAAGGTTAACAGCAATCGACTCGAATCATTGGTTAAAGACGGCAAGACAGCTCAGGTCAGGAAACGCACGCACACACGCACACGCACACACACGCAGGCACACACACGCACACACACACACACACGCAGGCACACTCACGTGCTTGCACACATGCACACACACACACACACACACACACACACACATACACGCACGCACACACACACGTGCTCGCGCACATGCATGCACACACATATACACGCACACACATACATACGTGCGCACTATATCAGATATTTATACTGACTCCATGACATAAATAAGAAATAATGAAATAATTGATAGAATAATTGTGATAATTTCCGATGTTAGGACTATTGGTGTACAATTTGTTTAATTAACTTTTTATGAACGAATAAAAGCTAAATGCTAAATGTTGGGCTTGGGCCCCTAATGCTTGTAGCAAAGAACCAACGCTTTTTTTCCCCATGTTTTGTTCATCAGCTCGTTATAACACATCAGATCATTACAACAGATCCTGTAGAGCTGCTTGTCACTCATAATTAAGCAACATTTTAAATGTTAACCTGTTATGTGCAACATAGCTTTTAAGCCATTGTTTACAAAAGTCAGTAATAAGTAAAACCTCTAAGGTTTTAAAGATTTAAAATGTTCATGACTGAAATTTCATGTTTTTGAATTTGAATTAATTAAACTATACTAAAATGACTTAAGATTTAATCTAAGTAAAAATACTAATACTAATACTAATACTTCCAATAAGTAAATAACTCAAATGCTGCCACAGTGAACAGTGATGGGCTCCACAATCTTACCTAAATTCGAGCTTTTGTTCATATATTTAATGTGTTAAACTGCACTAGTCTGCCTATGCTTAATGCTATTTCCTGTTTATTTTACTAGGATATGTATATGTCAGTGGTGGAGTATTTTGGAGAGAACCCAAAGACCACCCAGCCCTCCATGTTTTTCCCTATATTTGTCAGATTCATTAAAGCCTACAAGGTAAGCTGTTGCTATTTGCTGTCATGCCGGGGGCTCCCATGGTCTGCTTGCGGTACCACAGATCCAGATTCCTTAATTACTAAAACTAAAAACTAAAACTCACCATAAGAACAGAATGGTACAGATTCTGTACGAGATTCAGTAACTTAGAATTGACATGAACTGGGAATAATCAGAAGGAAGGCTCAGCTTTGGGAACCAGTGCTCTTTAAACTGAGCCTATGGCAGGAGCTGCAGTTTAATGTCTTTGATCCACTGGGCAATAGTTACTGGTTCATGTCTACTTATGAGTTACTGACTGTGATCTCAGATTGAGTAAATGCAAATCTGCTTGCCTCATGGGCCCCAGTGGCAGCACCTTTGCTCTGCCAGATGAATCATCTCAAGTTATAGGGTTATGTAATCTAAGGGGACTGGGTCTGTGATACCAAAAGCAGACCAGGGGTGCCGCTTGACAGTTACCAAAATTACAGTATGCACTGCTACAAAAATATGTTTGCATGTATAGAAATGCCTCATTAACTAGTTATCATAGGAATAAATGCATCATTTGTAAAACAGCAGAATGTCCAGTCTACTACCAAATGTTACACGCACACAATACATTAAATAATCCTGGAGTATTAATTTAAAAACCCAAATGAAATAAATAAACAGAGGCATAATTAAACGTTGTGTTTGATAAAACTTTCTGGCTGTGGCAGAGGCTGTGATGTTACATGTGACTACAACAGGTATTGCATCTGAGAAGGCAAGATAATATACTGGTTACAAAAATAAGGGGATATCTCAAAATTTCAAAAAAGTGATTAAAAAGCAGATTATCCAGCAGTTCTTGTGGGATCTTCTGCCACTCTTGCTCCAGGCCAACTTCCAAAAAGAGTTGTGGCAGTCATTGCCCTGTTTTCCACATCTTCCCAGTACATCAGCTGGATGTGATGCATACCTGTACAATATTTGGTTAAGGGACTTGCTAACATGCCAAATTGTTTCATCTTGTTAGTGCTAGTACTTGAGCTTCCAGTGTTTGTCTCAATATGTGAAAATATATTATTATATATTTAATATATCTTTACAAAAAGTCTTAAATCACATTCCTTTTGCATTTTTAGATACGAAGCGTTTCACAAACAAATTCAATTTAACATTGAAACAAATGAAAAGCAGAATATATCTAGTTATTTTTTTTACATGAGTTTGACTATTATATTAAATATAAACATTTGAATTCCACTTACACACCAGTGCAACATTATGTATTTAAATTTTACAGTTCTTGTTAGTAGTATCAGATTTTACATCCTGCTGTCAAGGCAAAAACATGAGCTACACTCTTACACATATTATATCTCTCATATAAGCGAGCAGAACAGGACAACGAGCAAAGGAAGAAGCAGGAAATGGCTGCTGAAGAGCAGGCAACGCCTTCGCCAAAGAAGAAAGACACCACACCACAGAAGGTTAGGCTTACAGCACATGATTCAGACCCAGCCCCCAACCCTGAGTGGGCCCTGTAACTCGAGCCCCTGGTTTTTCAGGTTCCAAACCCAGGGTGCTGAACCTTTTCATGCTGTACCAGCCCCTTTTTGGTCTCTCAGAAGCCAGACCCTCATGATATATTGCTTCAACACACCTGGGAAATATCTCTCATTAATAAAAACTTGGCACTCTTTGGCACTGTGTCCCATCTTTGGTGAGATGACGTTTATGTTGTTTTTGGAATTGGTGAGAGGTTTTACTGTTTGAGTGACCAAGAAGGGTCTGGTGCTGGATTTGCTCTGAGAAGGATTAAAAAGGCTGGCAGCAATAGCCCATGAGGATCTGGCACCTGAAAGATAAGATGTGTATGTGTCCATGTGTCCTCGGTCTGGCCATGGGCTCTTGAATTACACGACCAAGACAGGGACTTGGAGTGGGTATCTGGCATGTCACTTAGACCAGCATAACAATGTTCTACCAATTGAAGGCATTAGCCCCCATGGTCATATTCACAGGGTCCCATGATGCCCAGGATGCCTCAAATGGATCTGATAGCTGAGCTGAAGAAGAAGCAGGTGAAGCCGCAGGTTAAGGATGGGGCCATCGATGAAATTATTACAGGTAAACTCATGAAGTGTGGTTTGTATAATAGTTATAATAGTAACCACCCCCATACCCCTGAGTTGTGGGAACTGAGTGGTGCTTTCCATGGTCATATGTTGACCTTTGTATGATGAATTGATTCCCCATAGTCCCCTCTAGAGTGAAAGAGTTGCTACGAATACTAAGCAGTAGTATATGTCATGCAACAATGCTACATTAGTAAGCTGAACATATTTAGTAGAATTGGATAGATTTAATTATTATAAAACATACTGAAAAGTTCCATAAGTGCATTGTTTAACGATTGTTTGATACCTTTGCCCCCAGATTGTACATTTAGTAACGCAGCCCCTCAGGAGGAACGACAGCTATTCTAAAGCCACTCGGTGTTCTTAAGACACAAGATG
Organism: Parotocinclus spilosoma; assembly: GCA_033117975.1. Taxonomy (NCBI): domain Eukaryota; kingdom Metazoa; phylum Chordata; class Actinopteri; order Siluriformes; family Loricariidae; genus Parotocinclus; species Parotocinclus spilosoma. The sequence continues at coordinate 6,491 of JAVSBV010008429.1, forward strand.
GCAGTCATGCACTGCTTGAAATTGCTATGAAGGTCGTAGTTACATAAGAACATGAACCACCTGCCCACGTTTAGTCGTGTAGTCGTCACTCGTTCGGGTGCCGCAGGTTCTCCAAGAATTTGTGTGTACTTCACAGCTTTCAGTCCTGACCACGTGTCCAGTAACAGCAGTAAAAAAAAACAACACTGGTACATAGTTGGGTCCAGGGGCGTAGCAGCAAATTCTGGGCCCTGTACACTCTCAATGTCAGTGGGCCCACATACATGCTAGTACACGAGGAATGTGAAAAAAAATATCTTGATTTTCATGTGCCCCTCTATCTACTTGGCCCTGGGTAGTCAGGTCCACTTTTCCCCCCGACTACCACGCCCACGGTTGGGTCCTGCTGTCACTATAGGTCTGATGTGTTTTAGGTGTTGTGCTGCTTTAGTTTTTAGAAATAGTGTTTGGATTTCAGTCAGTTTTGCTCTCAGCTGACCATACAACCCTTTACAACATTTCATCAGAAACACAAACAAAACACAAGAGTTTGGCCCGTTTTTCAGAGGAGTCTTTTTCTTGCCCTCCGGCAAAACAGATCAGCCTCATGTTAAACTTGTGAGATTGTTATCACATGTACTGACTCACAAATCTTGGCCAAAAAAGATACTGGCCTTTTGGTAGATTCCCTGATCAGTATCTGCCTGGCTTGGTGATCCAGTTTCCACTTCCGAATGGACTCTGAAGGATAATTAAAGATTCTGAAACTGTTAGGGGGGGGGGGGGGGGGTCTCCTAACTTTTGCCATTTTTCAATAGTCAGTAGCACCTACAATAAATTATTTCTGTCACTATGCAATACTAGTAGTGGCATCCACAAATAAACCTCATTTAATTCAGATTATTATAAGTACCGCTACAATCTATGTCAGATGGCAGTGTGGAAGGTGATTGGTTGTACCTTAGCAAGTTTTAAATGTTTACTTAACATTTTTGAGATTTTCTGTATTCCTATGTGTAACCAAGCATATGTGTGTGTGTTTGTGTGTGCGTGGCAGACCTGAGAAACTCACCGTACAGAAGAGGGGATGGCCGAAGACCAGCACAGCGGCAAGAAAACTAAAGAATCTGTTACCTGTGGAAACCAGAACCCCCTACATCGTCATCTAAACAGTGTTATATTTCTTATTATTATGCTTTTATGAGAGACACATTATGCAGACAACATAATACACCCACATCTTATATGGTGCATACATTTTACACACAAAATACACACTAACATCACACACATGCTCAAACATTCTTACTCATTGAGACATTTTTGTAATGTAAGTACTCATTTAAAGCAGCTGTATATAATAAGCCAGAGTCTGAAACAGAAACATTTTCACATTTGACCACTTTTCTTTTAAATGTTTTGTTCATATTACTAAGTATTTGTACAAAAATGTGTAGGTTTTTTAGAACAATGTATTACAGGGTGAAATCGCACTGAATGTGTAATCTTGAGCCATTAAAGCAAGTCTATGTTGAATCATAAATTGTTTCATGTATTTAATGCACAAGAATAAACATGTATTAAACATGAAACTATTTTTAGTCCTGCCACGTAGAGTCTGGTTTTGCCCCCGACTTATTCTGGTCAGGGTGACAGAGGATGTTCTAAAGTCTAGCCTAAAGCCAGTCCCTCACAGTATTCGATGCCACCCCATCTTCATATTGCAAACCTCACCCAAGATCTGGGGTGGGGTTCCACAATACAGACATATTGTAACTTAATAACAGAAACGTTAAATAAACAGTTTTAATTTCATTATAATGAAATATTCAAATGAGTCGGCTTTAAGTAAAACTTTATGATTTTTATTACAATAAAAAAACTAACAAATACTTTTAAAAGGGCAACTTCAAACAAACACAGAACTAAACTTTAAATACATTTAAAATGTCAAATTAATAGAATATGTTTATTTTTATGATCAAATAAGTAAAAAAAAATCTGACTTAACGTACCTAAAAACGTTTTTTCTAACTTAATAAATACATTTGAAATAAAACTTTAGAAAATGTAAAACTTATTTACTTTCACGTCAGATTATGTGACTTAAAAAAGGTGAATAAAAAATTTGGAAACAAATAGAACTTGTAAATAAAGTTGACATCGTTTTACAGAATTTAAAATAACATGATATGACTTAAAAAGGGCCAACTATAAACAGACACCAATGTTAAATAAGTCAGCTAATACAATAAATGCATTTTTAAAAGTAGTTTGAAAACCTTTTAAACATGTTTTTTTTTAAAGTTTGACTGAATCATTGTATCAAATTATCTTTCAACAAGAAATCAAACCAAAACAAAACAAAATAAAAAGTAAAATCTAAACAAAATGTTGTTGAGTGTAATGTTTTTGAAAATGAGTTTAGCTCCTTGTGCTAGTACACATTTTATGGTTATATTTTTAGAAATAAAAATATTTATAAAAAATAAGAATTATTTATAATTATTACTCTCATGTCGTTTCTCTGTAGTGATTGTTTTTATATTTTGGTACATGGAGCATTCCAGAGGTACAGTATATGCTTAACAGTTTATATAGTCGCATTTTGATCCTTTGATTAAATACACTGCTCACAAAAATGAGGCGATATTTCATTCTGAAACAGCCCCTAATTTTTGTGAGCAGTGTACATTGCAGTCTGGTATGATTTTTGTATGTCCATTTCTGCCTCTAAATAAAACGATTTTAATCCACTTACTTGATACATAATATGTAAAGGTAACTCAAGCCAATGTTAAACAAAATGTGAAAGTGAATAAACACTGACTCTAACTGCAAATAACACAACCCAACTTTAGACAAAAGTTAATATTTAGTCAAGTAAACTTTACCAGATAGCAGGTACCAAGTCAAACAAATAAGCAGAACCTAAAAAACTCACTTGACAATTTGACAATGAAAAAGGTAAAAGTATATTTTTTTTAACAAAATGACTGCACGAATAACAGAATGCAAACTTAATTAAATTGAAATGAAATAGCACAAAATATTAACAATTTTAACTTTAAAAAGGTGGAAACGTTAAATGAAAACAAAACAACAACTAAAAACAACTTTGTATGACAATGACAAAGATCTCGTTTGTACTTATTGAAGCTAGGTTTTAGGGCAAAATGTAAAAAACAAAACAAAAAAAATGCACTTTAAGAAAAGAGCCACTGACACACAAGTGTAGAAGAGAGCTGAAGTTTATTAGACACACAACCACAGCAAGTATGTACAAAATCATTTCAGCTCTCCAAATCTCATACAATGGGTAAAGTTTCACATTTTTCACAAAGTTATACTACTCACAAACATTAGGGTATACTTCAAAATGATATGTCCCATAATGGAATATCCCCTCATTTTAATGAGCAGTGTATTTATCATTGGCATCCACACTGATAAATTAGTTTCTTTTCTTCAGTATAGGTATCTATATTTATTTAAACATTAATAGCTCATTTATAGCATATAGATATCTAGATTTCTGAGTTGTTGGAATATCAGACTACTCTAGGGATGGGCGGCTCACGCCATGGGCTCACACCGTTGGTCGGTGGGGTTCCATCAGCACCTGTCAATCAAATCTGTTCACCACGTCACCACAGATTACAATAAGACTGGACATGCCTGTGCCACAAACTTATCTGATGTATAAAAAGTCACTTTTTCCTACTATATCGCTATGGTTGTAAACTGTTTTCAACTTTATACATCTGTGCCTTTTTATAGACATAGACTTTTTTTAAACATGTAGACAACTTTATTTTTTTAACAATGTCACCGTGCGACTGCGTTTTGAATATACATGCATTGATATGATATTAATTTTTCATAAATACTTTCGAACTCAGTAGAATTTTTTTTTAGATAAAGCTTTTTTTCTGGACATAACATTTTCATAGAACTCTAAAGAATGATGCTTTGTATTTACATATTGTTGTATTTTATATTTTTAGCTTGGTGTGATGCCAAGATTTTACATCCATAGTCATGTAAAAGCCTCTAAAAGGGAGAAAGTTCAGCTAATAATCTACAAAGTTATATAATAGATATTTCTACTCGTCCAACAGGTCGTTTTTTAAATATGTGCTCAGTTCTATTGCAAGTGTGCCTTTCTTTGACTAAAGAACAATAACTAGACGTAATCAGACATCTATCAGCAGCAGAATCCTTAAACGTCACCCAACCCCCTTTCGTAAGCAACACAAACATGCAATGCCTCGAATTTATTTGCGTGATTTTTTCATAACCAAATAACACAGGAATGATTCAGCTCAAAGCTTATTACAGATTGGGGCTGCAGTGCGGAACCAGCGCTCGACCCAGTGTCACTGTTTCAACTGTAAAAAAACAACTCCATTTTCGTTGAAAGTGTGTCACCTCAGAGACATCCAAATTTTCATTTAGAAGATCTAATAAAAAAAATCTTAACAAAACTGCTAGTCACACAATCTAAAATGATACCAAGTCTATATTACAAACAATATGTACTGTACATTTAGGTAAATATATTGAACTGAATATAAAATGCTCCTCTCATGAATAAATAATGAGTATGATCAAAGGTATACTTCCTAATAATTTACAAAAAAGTTAACTGTACAAAGAAATTGCCTTAATCATAGAACAAACGAGATGAGAACGTAAAGCTTTGCATTGTTTGTTTGGTTCAGTGACAAAGTCTTTACCAACCACACACAAACCCCAGAAATAATAAACCCTCGGCTCCCATGGAAATGAAATACTGCAAAAGCACTGCAGAAAGAGATTTAAATATTGTAGAATACATTTTATCAGCTGTGTTTTATTCTAAACCTCACTGTGGAATTTTTAATGCTTATATTTCATCCTAGACCAGTCATGTATTAAAGCTAGCTAAGTAAGAAGATTTGGGTCAGCATTAGCATGCACTGAAGGTAGTTATCATCTAAAGTATTTTATTTTAACCAAATTTAAGGGAATTGCCCTTAAAATTGCCTCAAAGAAACTCAGAGCTAACCATGGTTATAAGCTCACAAGAAGGCATTTGTGTTAACTAGCTAACAGAGCTCTGACTTTCTAGTTATGCTTAGTTAGCTGACTAGGTAGTTTAGCTATTTTTGCTTAAGTAGTAGAAAAATAGGTGCCACTAATTACCCTAATCAGGGTAAGTTCTAGCTAATAAATGTGTGCGGTGTGTTAAAATTCCTATCATGTTGACAGTTAAAAGGCTAATATGTGCGATGCTAACATGTGAGGTAACAGTTACTAAAATGCCTCCAGAGCAAAACACAGCTATTTCAAAATTGATTTTTGTATATAAAATATTGAAACTTTTGAAGGGATTTCTTTATACCTCTCCCGGTTTATGCTAGGAATGCTAAACTCTCTTGTGCTATGCTTAGTTTGTTTAGCATGAAGAAATGTAATAGTGTTCTGGTTTTATGGCTTGGATTGTGACAGTTGCTGCATACAAAAACTGCTCATTTTTGGCTTAATGGCATGATTTCTCCAAGCAAACAGACATGCCATTAGCATGATGCTAACTTACGTGCCAGTAACCCTTCCCATTAAGGTTCATCCAGTTTTAATATGTTTTACTTGATTGTACTCTGTCTATTCGAGATCGGAATGTACTTGGATAATGTCAATAGTGCTTTTCCATCTATTTATTAAAATGCACAGACCTGAAAATCCACAAATAAAGCTACAAATAAAGTATTTTTAGCATTTTAAAAGGCAACACCAGTGAAAAATTTGACCAAAACCTCAGAAAATGTATTAATCACTTATTTTAGTCAAGGAGTAAATGTCGCTTTTCTTTCCAGAAAGCTGTATGTGTTTAGCAATATGCTACCAATTCATATGTTACAAGGAGACCAAATGAACAGTAAACAGCTGAGTATGTGCCGTATTTCAATTAGATTCATTTATATAGATATGAGTCCAGTCTAGGGTTTAAATGGAAGTCGGAACAGGAACAGCTGTTATAATAGCTGGCTCTTACTTCCAAGCCAAAGAAACTTCGAACTATGAACTATTATCAAGGTAGCTGCTCTGTAGAGTATGTTTGTTTGTTTGTTTGTTTATTTGGCTTCTTTAATGTTGCTATCAGCATCAGTGGCCATCTTAGCGACACACACAAGGTTATATCCATACACAAGTTCATC
>JAVSBV010008440.1:0-12668 GCA_033117975.1 Parotocinclus spilosoma
AATTGAATTGAATTGAATTGAATTGAATTGAATTGAATTGAATTGAATTGAATTGAATTGAATTGAATTGAATTGAAATACCTGCACAACATAACCAAAGGGTAAATGTTTGAACACGCTGCTGGGTCAGAGTTCCAAAATAGCAGGATGTGGGATGCTCTTGGTCAGCAGTGGAGTTGAGTGTGTTGGCGTCCTGTGCTCATTCATGTATAGAAAACTGTCCTCTCTGGTTCAGACAGACAGAAGAGCTACTGTTGTACATAAATCACTAAGATTAACATACATATTTAATGTTGTTTATTAGAAGAATGTCTCACAAAAAACAGCACCTCCCTGGTGAGTATGGAATGAGTGTTCACCATGTTAATCTCTGTCCACAGTAGAAAGTGGCTACAACAGGCATGATTGTCTCAGAACTGGACCTTGAAGCAATTTAATATGATCATTTTGTCCAATGAGCCTATGGATGTACATGTGCAGAAATTACCTGGGGAACTGATGGGACCATGACAGATTTTGGGTGTGACGAATTTGGTAGTGTTCTGCTGGAATACTCTGGATCTGGGATGTTCGTATAGATGTTAATTTGATGGGTAACAACAACCTAAACGTTGTTACATATCAAGTGGTTTTAATGTTTTGATTGATCAGTGTATATTACTTGGGTATTGTTGATGCACCTTGAGAATGACATTTTTGTAACAACTTTTCGAGGCACCATTTATAGGTTAAAGGTTTTAAAAGATCTTAGACCTAGTCAGTATGTCTTTCTGTAGGATGCTGTTTGTTGGTTGTACGCTATTCAAAGTTTAAAATTTAAACATGACGATGCATATCAGAATAACTGCTTTTTTTGTTTTTATTTTGGCAATAGAGTTATTGGCAGCAGCAGTCCACTCTCACTTTGCTGACTGTCCTGACTCCCACAGACACTTTTGCTTCCATGGCGTATGCCGCTTTCTTATCCTTGAGGAGACACCTGCATGTGTGTGAGTGTAAAAAACTCTGCTGACTGTATGTATTAATAAAATGTGTGCATGTTTAAAAAAACTAAGCCACACCCACTAAAAGATATTTATTTTCATGCAGCCGAGTAATGGGCAATCGCTCAGTGAATAAAACGGCTAGGTCAAGACATTGTACCGAAGAAGTTAATTGGAAAGAGGAAAACGTATTAAAAAAAATGCATAAAATAATTGGGTGCTTAGCTAAATGATCTCCAGTGCTTTAAAATGGCAAACAAAACATAAGGTAGGAAAATAAATTACCATACATGTAGATCATAGAATACCAAAAATGGCAAAGAAGCAACCAGTGTTCGTTCTCTTTGTAAAAACAACAAATGATCAAGTCCATGACACTTGTGTACTGATGAAACACTTAAATAAACCATTTAAGCATACAGCATACGTAGGGGCATCTGAGTGTCCAGTCTCGAGTGATTTATGTGCTGCTGATGACAAAACCCCCTTAAAGTTACATTTTGGGGTTGCATTTGAGGTGGCTACCCTGGCCTCCCCTACTACCATAGTTGTGGGCAAAACTTGAAGTAGGTCAAATGAAATAATGGGATATATATAAATAAAGAAAAAGAGAATTACAACATGTTAATATATTTAATGACTAAAATATGCAAACATGGGCATGCGGAAAAGGATTTGAGACCCTTATGATGTTGTCGTAGTCAAGACTTTGTGTCTGGACATGGTACGTGTGGCTGATAGCACTTGATCATTAATTATTAAAAACCTACATTTATTATAATGTATTTACTTTTGCAACACGTTTTAGACAAGATTACTTTACATGGTGTGAGTAATACAGAGTCTGTCTACGGCTCTAATTGACTGATGAGAATGACGGCTTCACGAGGTTAAATTCCAGACTAAATTTTCTTGGATAAGCTGTCTATGCTTAGACAAATGTCCTCTTGTTGTCTAAATGACTTACTGTTGACGTGATATAACACACAATTGTACTATGTAGTCCAGTGTTTCTCAAACTGTTTATTAACAGGGCTGCACTAGTGGACGAAAACAAGTTTTGCATGCTGCATATATGCATTATTATATTGTATTAATACATCTAACACATAGAGGAGTGGGTTATAATGTTGTTTGCATGTGTATATTAAACTGACAGTCTTTAAACTGCAAAAGAAAAAAAACAGGACATCTTGAGACAATTTGAACCACTTGAATACATAGGTGTGGTAGTCTTTCAGCCCCTAGATTTGCCTGTGTAGCATTTTCAATTAATTGATTAATTAATAATCAAGTAAATAAGTAAATTTAAAGTTCAAAACAATGGATTGCAATTACATTAAACATTGGTGTAGGGTTGCACTGATGAAATGTGTATTTTTTTTCTTACTTCTATATTAATGAAAAATATATACAATGGGGAAAATGGGTATTTGATACTCTGACGTGTTTGCAGGTTTCCCCACCTACAAAGAATGGAGAGTCTGTAATTTTTATTGTAGGTACAACTATGAGAGGCAGAGGTCAGATGTTTCCTGTAGTTCTTGACGAGGTTTACACACACTGCACTGCGGTGCTGTTGTGTTCTATGAGCACTATGCTACAAATGAAAGGCCTTTAAGTAAGGATAATGACACTAGGGCCACTTTAGAGTCAGTTCATTAACCTAATTACTTGGAGGCCATTCACATTAGTCACTTATATCAAGTCTTTGGACTGTGGGAGAAAACCTGGAGTAAACCCCCACTCAGTCCACCTCTGCTCTGTTGTCAGATATTTTATGTTGTGATCTCAAGTATGCTTTTACAATCACAAAATAGCAATAACAATTTAAAACAGGTCACTGTTTACTCCGTATAGTAAATGTAGTTAGGAGTGTAGAGATCTCTTACCCAATCGTGTAGTCCAGGAGCTGGTTGCAAAGGGTAATGTTTGTTCGATTTATCCATTGATTTCTTCTCATTATATGATTCGTTCAAATAAAGTGGATTCTTATGGCATTGTCTTTATGATTTAAGCTTGTCAGTGGACTGATTAGGCACTAATCCAGTTTTAGCAGGCTCAGTGAGGTGGGAAGTCTTTATTTGCATCATGAGGAGACTTTAGGAGATGGCATTTGACCACAGTTTATTTAAGTTTTAGAAGATGAGGCACACCGAGGTGATTATATGGCTTAGGAAAAAAAGATGAGATAAATTAGGGGGGGGAAGATGCTGTTGGCATTCTTGTACATCATTTCATCCAACTGATCAGTGATTGTTGGTGGAGTTCTCTTGAACTCAGTTGTTTAGGAGATGTAGTGTAGTTTTTGTGTAGGTTAGAATTTGCTAACAGTGGTCCTACTTATATTTACTAGGGAATGGAGGTATGCTTACTAAATTTACAAACATCTGAAGTAGAATTTGAATGATTTAACATCACCATTATGACTAAATGTTACAAGTATGGAACAGGATTTTTGTTTAGATTGTATATGAGTGCTTGTTAGTAGTTATTTCACATACCTATTTGTGTTTATTGTATCTTTATGGTATGGTATTATATATTTATGGTATCTTTTAGGTGCCACCCAGGGTTCATAGGTATGCGTTGTGAGCATGCAGACCTCTTGGCAGTTGTGGCAACCAACCACACACAGCAGACAGTAGCTACCCTGTTGATGCTGTGCATATTGGGCAGTGTTCTGCTCATACTGTTGTGCACTATAATAAAGTGAGTATGACTTGGATAAGCAAATAATCTGTTTGTTCTTAGTTGAATTTTGTAAGTGTATTAATTGGACAGTTTATTTGACTTGATATGGACAAGTGCTAGTAAACCATTTAACTGTGTACCTGATTCCTGTCTAGCTGTTGGTGGAGGCGAGGCAGCTGCAGGCAAGGATCTCATCTTTCCTGTTTTTCAGACATACCAAGTAGCATTATAAAAAATGGAACATCCTTCAGTCACTCGGAGACAGGTACAGTGGACTTTTCTATTTCTTAATTTGATGTTGTAAGATTTTGTCCTCAAGGTAGTCTTCTGTTCATATTGTAGCATTCTTAAATTTATTTTAGTAGCAAACTTTTGCAAGAGAAATGGTGTTCATTTTAATTAAATTCTGTGCAGTCAGTAGTTTCACATGACACAATTTATGAATTAAATGACTAAAGCAAATAAAAATAAGTATTTAAGGTTGGACGCTTATTATTACTTAAATCATGGACAGCATCTATAAGTGAATTTAGTTCTTATTCACACTCTGTTTGACTGACTGTGGCAGAAATTAAAATCTTCTGGTTTAAATGTGCAGTTATGCCAGAATGGCATTGTGTGAATTTGGCCAGACACAGCAGTAGTTATCCATGTGTTAGTCACAGTACAGCATGATCTGCACTGATAAGCTTTTAATCAGATTTGTCAACAGGATGGTTGCACATTTTCTCAACACTTTCTCAATACTATGGTTAAGCTGAAATCTGGACAGAGTTATCATCAAATTAGAATCAATGGATTTTCGGATTGTAGTTCCAAATAATATTCCCCCCAATATGAGTGCCAACTGGACCAGTCTCGTCGACAACACTAAAAATTTATCAGCCTTGCTTGTAAAGCAACTTTTGTTGTCTCTCTCAAAGCAGAAGTTGTTCCATAAGTTCAGCATATAATAAGTGATGATGAAATGTGATACACTACACAATGGAACATGATAGCATGCAGTAGACCTTGCATAATATTGCCATGGATTTAAATTATGATGAGATTTAATAATATTGTTGAGCTTGTGCTAGCCAAGGGTACCAATAGATCCTGTTGGTGCAAACCTGAACAGCTTCATTCAGCACTGGTTCAGTCACTGGTGGAAAAAAATAGTTTCAGGTACTGGAACTTCATGTTCAGGTTCTCTATGCAGTGGAAAAGCCAATAAAAAGTGTTTCATATTTGGGTTGTATCTGGATATACTTTGACTGGATTCATTTTACACTTCTATACTGGAAGTGTTTTGGGAGCTCAATACACTCCTATGCCAGTTTTGCTTCCTTAATTCCTTTTTTTAGAACCTTTGTCAGATGTTTATATGGTATAATGAAGGACAATTATGAGAATTCCATACGTTTATTGACAAATGCATCCAGTTTGAGTAAGTACTTAATATTTACAGTGTCAACCCTTTATTATTTAGGACTTTTGCAATTCGTCTCGGCATGCTGGATATCAGCTTCTGGGCAAAATCTTGAAAAATGGCAGTCCATTCTTTCCTAATCAATGCTTGGAGTTGATCTCGGTTTCTGGGTTTTCGTTCAGTTTCTCTTTTTGAGGATGAACCACAGGCTCTCAATGAGATTGAGATATGGGGAGTTTTCTGGCCATGAATAAATTTCACTGTTTGGTTCACCGATGCACTTGTTTATCACTTTTCCCCTGTGACATGGTGCTCCATCATGCTAGAAAAAGAGCGTTGTTTATCTCCAAATGCTCATAGATCATTGAATTAAGTTGCTCTTGGAGAGTATTTCAATACCATTCCTTTATGGCCTTTGTTCTTAGGCAAAATTTTAAGCGAACCCACTCTCCGGGATGAGATGCAACCCCAAACATAAATGGTCTCAGGATGCTTCACTATTGGCATGACAAAGGACTCATAGTAGCGCTCACCTTTTCTTTTATGAATAATCATTTTTCCAGATATTGCAACAGTTTGATGGGGGCTATATCAGAGAAACTTTACCCCAGTCCTCTGCAATCCAAGCTGTATAGAATGCAGAATGTCAGTCTGTCCTTTACATTTTTCTTGGAAGAAGTGGATTCATTGCTGCCTTTTAACACCAATCTATCCTCTAAAAGCCTTTATCTCACTGAGTTCAGATGCACTCACACCTGCTCTCTGCCATTAGTTCTGCACTGGTGGAGACCCGACCTGGTAGCTGTATCCGGTCCTATTGTCCTCATTAACCTTTTCTCCTAAGCTAACTAAATAATTACAGAAATGATTTTAACAGGCCATTTTGTAGGGCTGGAATGCAATGTGATAAGGTTTTCATGGCAGGAAATGACTTTGCAATTCATTGACTAGTTTTCACAATTTAGAGTTAATACAAATTGCCATCATAAAAACAGATTAAGCAGATTTTGTGAAAGCCAAAATTTGTGCCATTCTCAAAACTTTTGGCCACGACTGTTCATTAGATTGTCAAACGGACACCAACTCTAGGAGAAATAGTCTCTAGGACAGATGGGGAGGGTCCTAGTATGCAGCAGAACAATAGACAGCTTGCACATCTTACCTTGATGATTGCAAATGAAAATACAGAAGATACACTTTAATTGTGGCCAAGATCTGTCTCTGTATCTGTCCCAATGTGCCTGTGGTGTGTTTACACCTGGCTTTATCATGTGTTCCGCTGAACTCCGCTGACACATGTTAATGCACGGTGTAAACAGACCCCTAAAATATCTGCATGCTCAAGTAAAAATAAAATTTGTATAATAACTCATTTCTTTCTCTCTTTTCCATCTGCAGTGGTTTGATTGATTATCTGTAGTGCTCAAGTTTTGGCAGCATTCCATGAAGACCATAAACAGTATATGGATTATATCTGAGATAAAGTTTATGAAGCTGCAGACTCGCAACTGGCAAAAGACAACATGCAGAGAACTAATCATGATGAAATAGCTTGCCTGGTATTTCTGTCGGGTGGAATATAATACTAATAAAATGGACGATTATTTGATTATGGAAAATGGGACCCAACATGACGAATCACAGAGTGAAGATCCAGTCAGACTAAAGTCTGTGTAGCAACAGCCCTTTGGTGAAGAAGCAATGGACTTGTGCTCCCTGGCACTTCTGCTCTTTGTGACAAGTAAGACTGAAATTTCAAACTTATGAACTGACACTCTTATTCCAAAAGTAATGCAATTATGGTGCTGAACGCTTCTCGCAATGTGAATAATTGTTCTTGTTTTGACATGGGAAGAGAAGAACAGTTCTTGTCTTTTAAATTATAGCCAAAAGCTTGAGACACAAACACAGCTAATGGTGTAAAACACATTCACTGAAAGATACACTGTATGAATGTTTGGACACAGCTACTCTCAGGGGTGATATTCCTTTTGCAGTCATGGTAAAAACATCAAAACTATTAATTTCATATATAATTAAATACTGAATAAAAATACCACTATGATACCAAAAATCAACAATAACTGGCATAGCCATGAGCCACATTTCCAATGGACTTAAGCACTGTTTTGCTCTTAATAAACACAAAAAACATAGCTCTTAATGTGGAAATACATGTGGCTCTTAAGATGACTACCTTTATCTTAGAAGCAAAAGCCTTTAAATACAATTGGGCTTCAAATAAAAATACAATCATTTAATCAGATGTGTCCAAACTTTTAAAGGGCAGTGTATGAGCGTTAGTTTTAAAAGTTTCAGTGTTTTTTATTTGGATGTCACAGCTCACAAATGGGTGAATAACTTAATAGGAATCTTAATAATGTACAACTTCTTCGTCTATGCAGCCTTAAAGCAATACTTGTACGGTATTAGTAATACAGAAGACCTATAAATGTCAGTTTGCCAATTGTAATTCATTAGTATATTTGTTGGACTTAAACATTGACAGGTTTTTGAGGGAAAAAAACACCCACGTCTTAGAATCGGTATGTATTTTATGCTCATGTTTTATTGTTCTCAAATTGCCATCGATTGATTCTGTTTTATGTGGTTAAGGATTGCTGTCCTTTAGTTGAACTTTTAGTGTTCATATCGGGGGTTTTGACAACAGAGAAAGGACTGTTACAGGGTTTGGACAATACTATACGTTGTCTCAAGTTAATTCCAGGGTCTGAATGTAGTTTGGGGTTTTTTTTTTTTAGTTATTTTCAACTTCTGTACTAAGTGAAAACATTTTCAGCAGCAATAACATTTTGGTTTTTAGTGGTTGGGTGTGAAGCATGTATTTTTACACATTTCACTGTGCACTAAGCACCACTGCACTGTTGCAATACGGATGCTCCTTTCTCAAATCCAATCAAAATTCTGAAAAACTAAAAAAACAAAAGAAATCTGAAAAGGTCTGGGGAAAAAATTTAAGCTGTACAAGTGTAGATTATATGAACAAACCCAACTAGACACACTAGATTCACTTTTTCACGTGTAAATATTTTAAAAATTCACATGTTCACACTCAACTATGTGTATAGTATATATGCAAATAAACAGCTATTCCACTTTTTGTTTCTGATAAGCGTGTTATGAAATGTTTAGACTCGGATACAATTTTAAACCTTAACACAGTTCAAATTGCTGTATTACTTGTCAAGCCTTCTGCCACTGTGCTGACAAAATTAAAACTGGGTGGAGGCCTAAATAATTCAGGTTGTTTTGCTTAACATTTAGCACTTGCAGTTGTTTACTGTAGTTGCACCATTTTGTATTTGTAAAATTTGTATGAAATGCATTGACTAAGACGTGAAGTATTGTAACGTACTATCTCTACAGACGCTACAAAAGAGACCTTTGATAATGTCACGGATTTAAAAATAAATTAATGACTATCTTGGACGATTAAATGCAGAACAAAAAATGTATTTGACTGTTAAGAAAGACAACCAAAAAAAATACAAGCTGTGCTGGGAGACCTGTTTATGATACATTTTGCTAGATGACGGATGTAGTGTCCCTGGAATCATATTTAAGCAGGGCAAGCGTTTGATTATAAATCATAATTGGTTGAATTATTTTGACATACGATATGCTATATAGAAATTCAAATGCAAGTTACCTGTACGCAGCCGTCATACTCAGAAACGCATTAGTCATCATATAATTTAATTTTGTTTCCTAGTCTTGCTCAGCTTGTAAAGCATGCAGGTGTGTTATACTGTTAGTATTTTTTATCATTATAACACTTTGTATGCAATTACCTGTACATTAGACAGTGTCTCAGTATAGAGTTACATATGTGACTTTATTTAATATATGGGGAAATGTTATAAATGTACAGCAGTGATGCTGAGTTTGACTGTAGAACAGCTTATTGTCACTGTGGTTATATTACGTTGATGAATTCAGTTAAATTGCTGGTTCAATATAATGTATATATTATGTAAAATACAATGTATTAATGTGTTCTCTACCACTTCTTTGTTCCAAGAAAAAAGTTACATGCAAAATGACTTGTCGTAGTGATTTATTTTTCTTTCAATATGTTGACTCCTGTAGACCTTTTTCAGTACTTTATTATAAATAATATTTATTACAGAAGTCAGATTTTCAATACTTCAAGATTTTAGAATCTCTCTCTCTCTTGCGTGCTCTATCTATTGATCTATCGATCTATTTATCGTCCCCCTATTATATATTAAGATAACTATACTGCATACTGCTCACAAAAATTAGGATATATAATACTGAAAGATTGTCCTACTTTTTGTGATCAGTATAGTTTAGATTTATGTCAGTCCAATCTTCGGCATGCACTCAATGTAGGTGTTGTCTTGGGCATGTCTGTCTGTGTATGCTTACCGTAGTTAAGGTACGGTTAAGGTACTTGACTCCAGACCTGATGGTCCAGGGTTCAATTCCCACCTCTGCCAAGCTGGGTTGGGTCCTTAAGCAAGGCCCATAAGCCACTATTGCTTGAATTGTAAGACTGTATGAGTTTTAAGTTGCGTTGGATAAGGGTGTCTGCTAAATGCGGTAAATGTAAATCTAAAAGTAAAATGAGCTAAACACAGATTTAAAAAAAAGTTAGTCATCACATGATTTAATTTTGTTCCCTAGTTTTGCTCAGCTTGTAAAGTATGCAGGTGTGTTATACTGTCAGAATCTTTCTCTTACTTAGGTTAGTTGTTGACAGACAGGCTATAAAAGCTACTCACATTTACTGCCTCTGTTTGGATTCATGCTAACGCACATGTCCTTCAGGCAATACTTTAATGGATAGGATTTTACAATCTTCAGGAAGTTTTAATACAGCATAAATGTCTCAGCAGCTGTGATGCATTCTGTTATATCTGTGCTGAGCATGTGCCACATGACAACAGTTTGAAGCCGCCAGAAAAATGGAACTTGGACGAAGCAAATGAAAATTTAAGGAACCAGATGTTGAACCATTTGAGAGCTCATCGGATAACACAGCCAGAATTACCTGGCCAGGGCTTTGTCAAAGGCTAAATTAAACCACTTGATTCAAGATTAAATAATGGGAATTAAATATGCAGCGTGAAACGGCAAATATTAAAATATTTCTGTCTTCAGCTTGACAGTGTCATTCACATATCATTTCACATTTTTTTGCCAGGATCCAAAACTGTCGTTCAGCTTAAGTTTGTGCCCTTGGCCTTGATGTGTTAAAATTCCTCCCAACTCCTTGAATTGTTTATTCATATTATGCACTTTTGAGGGAGAAATACATTGATCACAAAAACATGGGGGATATTACATTATGTATATACAAATCTATTTCAACATGTTTGAGGCACATTGTTTATAAAGATGTCAATCAATTTCTTATGCATTTTTTTGACAAACTGGAGATCCTTCTGTTTTTGTAACGAATCATGAATACAATTAACACCTTGAAATCACATTATTTAGATTTATTTTTACTAAATACATTACTAGCTCTAAATTGCTTGTCTCAACTTTGTTAGGAATGTGTTGTAGGCTTGAAATGCAGGCATGAATGTTTACTAAGAAATGATATCAGCAAGAACGCTAAGTATCTTACGTTCATTATGACTGCAATGACATCAAGCCAGAATAAATGTAAAAAAAATGCATTTCCGTACTGTCCCAACATTTTTCTGATTTGGGGTAAATTACCTGCTAACTTTTTCATACTGGGGAAAAAAAGTAAATTGTAGACTTACTTACCTTTGGATATGTTTTCTTTGTTCCCTGCTCAAAAAACACAACCACAGTAGTCTGTTTTAAAATAGATTTTATTGACAGTATGCAAGAATTGTATGGATAGTATCTCCACAAACCCTTTATACAAATAATTACATTAATGTTACATTTACAGCATTTAGCAGATGCCTTTATCCAGAGCAACTGATACAGTCTTGCAATTCAAGCAATTGTAGGTTAAGGGTCTTGCTCAAGCACCCAACTACGGCAGGTGGGATTTGTACCAGTACCTTAACCGCTAGGCTACACATTGTAGCATACCATAGATTGGTACAGAGTTACAACAAAATATCTAATATCAAGGTCATGTATCTTTACATTTATATAATTAGCAGACACTTGTCCAGAGAGAATTTCAGTTGATAATTAACTGACCTCGACTGCTAGGCCACCACATGACCTACTACAACAGCAGTAATTTTGTTTTTGTTTTGTGTACAGCATATATAAGGAGTCAGAACAAGAATGACTTTCAATTGAGCTGAACAGTTGATGGTTAAGAGCCTTGCTCAATATTCCAAGCTTGGTGGGAATTTGAACTCCGATGCCTTATTAGTAGCTATAACAACTGAGCCACATGGACATGTAGAATTGTCAAGACATAATTACAGAAGAAGACCTTATTTAAATTAAGCAGTTGATCTGGACCTTAAAGTGAATTATGATGTGATTATTATGATACATTTTTTTATGTTTGAGGTATATACAAACTCAGTTAATTTTCTTCATGTTGCAGTCGAGCTGGTAGCTCATCTAGACTATGTAATACATGCTGTGGAGGTACACCTGGATGTTTTTGGTTTCCATGCCTATCGAGCAGATAGCCGTGAATTCCTAATGAACGAGATGTGAGGTAATCATTCACATAGTGGTCCCCAATATGGGCTACACTTTGGGCTGGCACCCCACACTTTTTCAGGGCTAGGGTAAAAATGCCTGTGTCTGGCTTAGCCAGTGCAGCCCCTTCTGAAGTTACAAGAAATTGAAAGTGGGTAAGAAGACCACATTCCCGCAGAATTCCCTCTAGGCGACTGTCAAAGTTGGACACCACGCCCTGTTTCATTCCCAAAGCCGTGCAGAATTTCAACGTGGAATTTGAATCCGGGAAGACCTAATGACAAACTATTTTAAGCATTACTTATCATAATCAAATCAAAGTACAGGTATGCACTGTTTAACGTCCACAGTACATTCTGTGAAACTGGACACTGACTAAAATCGATGGATGCATGGGACAGAGTTCTATTTCTAACATAAATATTAATTAAAACAATATGAAAACATTTAGTAATGCACTGTATAATTAGGTAATTATTATTTTTGTATCTTTTATAAACACTTATCGATAAGTTTTGAAAAAGTAGACCTATACTGTCTTTCTTTCTAGACTGGAATGTTCAGCAGGTGTTGCACAGGTTTGCTTGTAGTTTTCTGTCATTCAGACATTTCTACACTGCTCAAAAAATAAAGGGAACACTTAAACAACACAATGTAACTCCAAGTGCTTCCTTTATTTTTTTTGAGCAGTATACAGTGCATCCGGAAAGTATTCACAGCGCTTCACTTTTTCCACGTTTTGTTATGTTACAGCCGTATTCAAAGTTGTATTAAATTAATCTCTTTCCTCAAAATTCTACACAAAATACCCCATTAAAGCTCAAAATTGAGCTCAGGTGCATCCTATTTCCACTGATCATCCTTAACATGTTTCTACAGCTTAAATGGAGTCCACCTGTGGTAAATCCAGTTGATTGGACATGATTTGGAAAGGCACACACCTG